>JAVYJU010000032.1:0-102393 GCA_033032245.1 Poecilia picta | reverse complement strand
TACCTGAACCGCAGGATTAACTTGTAGTTGCTTTCAGAGGTGCTTTGAGGAAGCGATGAGAATAATGTATATTTGTGAACAAAACATTATGCAGCGTTTACGTCTCAACACGCTGCCCAGCGTTTGGCCCTGTCTTCCCTGTGTTCCCGGTTAGCCGGTGCGTTAGTGGTTAACAACCCCAACACATTCTCACTTCCAACTCGTCACATATTGACGCCGAGGGAACCCCCTTCTCGTCAATATGTGACGCGAAGGGGGCGAACAATATGGTGTCTATTCTATTGTTTTAAAAACCTTTATTTACACTTTATGTGCTAGTTTGAACAGGATATTAAGAATTTATATATATATATTATATATATATATATATATATATATATATATATATATATATATATATATATGAGTAAAATATATACATATATATATATATATATATATATATATATATAGTATATATATGCAGAATATGGACTGGAAGCCCCGAGATCGAAGTGGGAAACACCCCCAAAGGTGGTGGAGAATGACCGAGCTAAGATCCTGTGGGACTTCCAGATCCAGACAGACAAGATGGTAATGGCGAACCAACCGGACATTGTGGTGGTGGATAAAGAACAGAGGAAAGCCATTGTGGTGGATGTAGCTATACCAAGTGACTACAACATCAGGAAAAAGGAGCATGAGAAACTGGAGAAATACCAGGGCCTCAGGGGGAACTGGAAAAGAACTGGAAGGTGAAGACCACAGTGGTGCCTGTGGTCATCGGGGCCCTCGGGGCAGAAACCCCCAAACTGGAGCAGTGGCTAAAACAGATCCCAGGAACAACATCAGACATCTCAGTCCAGAAATGCGCAGTACTAGGCACAGCCAAGATACTGCGCAGAACCCTCAAGCTCCCAGGCCTCTGGTAGAGGACCTGAGCTCAGAGGATGAAAGAGAGAGAGAGAGAGAGAGAGAGAGAGACCACCCGCAGAGGGTGAGAAGGGAATTATTATATATATATATGTCCATCGTTCTGGTATATATACATGTCCATCTTACTTGTGAATTGTTGTTTGTGGAGCCTCACATCAATAATCCATCGATCTGAACAACAATATCCCTGTTGTTTTGATTGACAAAGTAGGTGTCATGTCGGGGTTTAATTTTCTGACCCACATGCAAGAATACCCCTCGGCACAAGGAAGATCAGTAAAAGTATGTTTATTATAAGAAAACAATAGTAGACTGGCAAAACATGTTCCGGGCGGGACCAGCGCTTCGGGGGGGAACTAGAGGATGAGATAAGGCAGGTGAGATCACTGGCTGAGGGAGATGAGGAACTGCAGGTAAGAAGGGAGCGGACTTACACTGGGTGAGTGTTTTGGAGCTGGGGGTTGCTGCTGGGCGAATGAACGGCGGAGGGGGCGGCACTGGAGGCGGACAGGACCAGTGGTGAGAGCGAGGGAGACAGCCTGCTTGGCGATCCTGGGGAATCTGGTCAAGGTTGGTGAGTTCAGAGGCATCTAAAACCCACCGGCGTCTCAGGTGGGTGATTCGAAACTTGGCAAACACTCTGGCACCGATGAGTAGGCTGCCTCCTCCTCTTATACTCCTCCAGACAAGATAATGCAGTGCAGGTGGAAAGATCAACTGGACCTCCAGGCGCCCCCTAGGGATGGAAAGAAAAAGAACAGCAACCCCAAAAAAGAAAGAAAACACCCAGGAACCCAACAGTAGGAGGGACTACCGCTCCAAGATGGCCGCCGTATTTCCTGCGCCGGAGCAGCCAATGCGGGGTCTACTCTTATATTATGTCTATGGCTGAGGGTACCTGCCCAAGCGTCAATATGTGATGAGTTGGGAGTGAGAATGTGTTGACGACCCAGCGCTAATCACTCTTTAGCGCTCTCCTCGTAGTCACGCATCACGCTGATTTTATATCATTTTATTATTATTACTAGTATTATTTTTCCAGTTACACTAAGCATCAAACCGTATCAAATGGTTTGCCCACTTAGAGTTAATGCGCGCGGCCACCGGACTTCTGAAAAACTCGTCCAGAAACTCAACCAACCAAAATAGTTTCTGTGTCACATTGTTAAAAACTCAACAGACACGAAATAAAAGAGCTACTAAAGCTGCATTAGCAGCATTGAATTAAATCTCCCATTTTGTTGCCCATCTCTGTACAGTGCAGCGGATTACCACATCTTGCAGTGCCAGTCCAAGACTTTACGAGGTCTGGAGCGGAATATGACTTAGGGGCCACTTTTGTTGCTAAAACATCAGCACCTCTAACAGCTTCTTTGTTAGATTTAGTGAAATCTAGGACAGGGGGAGGAGTTTACCTGGCAAACCTAAAAAGCAATAAATTATAACTGCACCTTACTAATTTGTATTTGTGAACAAACGGAGCTGAAACTCAAAGATTAAACTCACAGCATCAGATTGTAGCTGTGGTAACAAACCAATCTGACTATAAATATTGTTCTTTGAACGTCTACAAAGTCAACTTAGCTCCTTAAAATCTTACCTCTAAATGTTAAATAATTTATCCATCCATCCATCCATTTTCTTCCGCTTATCCGGGATCGGGTCGCGGGGGCAGCAGCTTCAGAAGGGAGGCCCAGACTTCCCTCTCCCCAGCCACTTCTTCCAGCTCCTCCGGGGGAACCCCAAGGCGTTCCCAGGCCAGCCGAGAGACATAGTCCCTCCAGCGTGTCCTGGGTCTTCCTCGGGGCCTCCTCCCGGTGGGACGTGCCCGGAACACCTCACCAGGGAGGCGTCCAGGAGGCATCCTGACCAGATGCCCGAGCCACCTCAACTGGCTCCTCTCGACGTGGAGGAGCAGCGGCTCTACTTTGAGTCCCTCCCGGATGACCGAGCTTCTCACCCTATCTCTAAGGGAGAGCCCGGCCACCCTGCGGAGGAAACCCATTTCGGCCACTTGTATCCTGATCTCGTTCTTTCGGTCATGACCCAAAGCTCATGACCATAGATGAGGGTGGGAACGTAGATCGACCGGTAAATCGAGAGCTTCGCCTTTTGACTCAGCTCTCTCTTCACCACGACGGACCGGTACAGCGCCCGCTTCACGGCAGACGCCGCCCCAATCCGCCTGTCGATCTCCCTCTCCCTTCTTCCCTCATTCGTGAACAAGATCCCCAGATACTTAAACTCCTCCACTTGAGGCAGAACGACCCCCCTGACCCAGAGAAGGCACTCTACCCTTTTCCGGCTCAAGACCATGGCCTCGGATTTGGAGGCACTGAGCCTCATCCCGGCCGCTTCACACTCGGCCGCGAACCGTTTCAGCGAGAGCCACAGATCACGATCTGATGAAGCCATCAGGACCACATCATCCGCAAAAAGCAGAGATGCGATCCTAAGGCCACCAAAACGGATCCCCTCAACACCTCGGCTGCGCCTAGAAATTCTGTCCATGAAAGTAATGAACAGAATCGGTGACAAAGGGCAGCCTTGGCGGAGTCCAACTCTCACCGGAAACGAGCCCGACTTACTGCCGGCAATGCGGACCAGACTCTGACACCGGTTCATACAGGGACCTTACAGCCCGTATCAAAGGGCCCGGTACCCCATACTCCCGGAGAACCCCCCACAAGGCCCCCCGAGGGACACGGTCGAACGCCTTCTCCAAGTCCACAAAACACATGTAGACTGGTTGGGCGAACTCCCATGCACCCTCCAGGACCCTGCTGAGGGTGTAGAGCTGGTCCAGTGTTCCACGACCAGGACGAAAACCACACTGCTCTTCCTGAATCCGAGGTTCGACTATCCGACGGACCCTCCTCTCCAGGACCCCTGAATAGACCTTTCCAGGGAGGCTTAAGAGTGTGACCCCTCTGTAATTGGAGCACAGCCTCCGGTCCCCCTTTTTAAACAGGGGGACCACCACCCCGGTCTGCCAATCCAGAGGAACTGCCCCCGATGTCCATGCGATATTGCAGAGTCGTGTGAGCCAACACAACCCTACAACATCCAGAGCCTTAAGGAACTCCGGGCGGATCTCATCCACCCCCGGGGCCCTGCCACCGAGTAGTTTTTTGACCACCTCGGCGACTTCGTCCCCAGAGATTGGAGAGCCCAACCCAGGGTCCACAGGCTCAGCTTCTTCAACAGAAGGCATGTTGGTGGGATTGAGGAGGTCTTCGAAGTATTCCGCCCACCGACCCACAACATCCCCAGTCGAGGTCAGCAGCACACCATCCCCACTGTAAACAGTGTTGGTGCTGCACTGCTTCCCCCTCCTGAGACGCCGGATGGTGGACCAGAATCGCCTCGAAGCCGTGCGGAAGTCTTTCTCCATGGCCTCGCCAAACTCCTCCCACGCCCGAGTTTTGGCCTCAGCGACCACCCGAGCCGCATGCCGCTTCGCCCGCCGGTACCCATCAGCTGCTTCTGGAGTCCCACAGGCCAAAAAGACCCCATAGGACTCCTTCTTCAGCTTGACAGCATCCCTCACCGAAGGTGTCCACCAACGGGTTCGGGGGTTGCCGCCACGACAGGCACCAACGACCTTGCAGCCACAGCTCCGATAAGCCGCCTCGGCCATGGAGGCACGGAACATGGTCCACTCAGACTCCATGTTCCCCACCTCCCCCGGAACGTGTTCGAAGTTCTGCCGGAGGTGGGAGTTGAAGCTCCGTCTCACAGGGGACTCCGCCAGACGTTCCCAGCAGACCCTCACTACACGTTTGGGCCTGCCAGGTCTGACCGGCTTCCTCCCCCACCACCGGAGCCAACTCACCACCAGGTAGTGGTCAGTGGACAGCTCCGCCCCTCTCTTCACCCGAGTGTCCAAGACATACGGCCACAGATCCGATGAAACGACGACAAAATCGATCATCGAACTGCGGCCTAGGGTGTCCTGGTGCCAAGTGCACGTATGGACACCCTTATGCTTGAACATGGTGTTCGTGATGGACAGACCGTGACGAGCACAGAAGTCCAACAACAGAACACCACTCGAGTTCAGATCAGGGGGGCCGTTCCTCCCAACCACGCCCCTCCAGGTCTCACTGTCATTGCCCACGTGAGCGTTGAAGTCCCCCAGCAGAACAAGGGAGTCCCCAGGAGGGGCGCTCTCCAGTACCCCCTCTAAGGACTCCAAGAAGGGTGGGTAATCTGAACTGTTGTTCGGCCCGTAAGCACAGACAACAGTCAGAACCCGTCCCCCCACCCGTAGGCGGAGGGAGGCTACCCTCTCGTTCACCGGGGTAAACCCCAACGTGCAGGCGCCAAGATGGGGGGCAACAAGTATGCCCACTCCTGCCCGGCGCCTCTCGCCGTGGGCAACTCCAGAGTGGAAGTACGTCCAGCCCCTCTCAAGGAGACTGGTTCCGGAACCAGAGCCATGCGTCGAGGTGAGGCCGACTATTTCTAGCCGAAACCTCTCAGCCTCGCACACTAGCTCCGGCTCCTTCCCCACCAGAGAGGTGACGTTCCACGTCCCAAGAGCCAGCTTCTGCAGCCGGGGATCAGACCGCCAGGGTCCCCTCCCTCGGCCACCGCCCGTAACACATTGCACCCGACCCCTTTGGCCCCTCCGACAGGTGGTGAGCCCATTGGAAGGGGAATCCACGTCTCCCCTTCGGGCTGAGGCCGGCCGGGCTCCGTGGTTAAAAGCCCGGCCACCAGGCGCTCGCCATCGTGCCCCACCTCCAGGCCTGGCTCCAGAGTGGGACCCCGGTGACCCGCGTCCGGGCAAGGGAACGCGAGATTCAAAGTTCGTTTCCATCATAAGGGTCTTCAGGCTGCGCTTTGTCTGGTTCCTCACCTAGGACCTGTCTGCCTTGGGTGACCCTACCAGGGGCATAAAGCCCCAGACAGCATAGCTCCCAGGATCATTGGGACACACAAACCCCTCCACCACGATAAGGTGGCAGCCCAAGGAGGGGTTAAATAATTTAAAGTTTTTTTATTTATATATGGTGAAACCTTTATGTCAAATTTAGCAGCAATGATCATCTCAATAAACAAATGCTACATTTATATATCTGTGGTCTGTGTTTAAACATTAGCATTTATGGGGGGCCTGAAGCTCAATGTTGCCTGGTGGAGGGGGGGGGGGGGGGGGGGCTTAATTTGGATTTAACAGAAGTGGACATAATTGATATTTATTTTTATTGGGTTTTTTTATTAGTTATTTTTAAGGCTAGTTGTGGGTTTATATAGCAGTTCACTGACAATGTTTTCCCATAACATATAATTACACAGTGATATTTTTACTTTCATTGTCTACTTAACATCTTTTAATACAAAAAGACGGTGGACAGCCAGTGGCCTGACTTGGTGCCCTGGCCACCGGGCTTGGCAAGTTTTCTGGGGAAACCCTGAATTAATTGCATATTTAAGTCAGATTTGTCAACAATTTCACTGAAAAAGTTGCAAAAACTCTGATGGAGTTGACATCTGACGAAGTTGACAAAATACCAAACTACTTCAATTTATATGATGTTATTCTGAAGGAGGCCATGTTGTAGCTCATCAAGTCCATAAGATCTTTACAGTTAACCAAAATTAAGCTTTTATTTCACAAAATTTCATCAAAGTTTTGTAAATTAGAGGAGATAATTGAAGAAAAAGAATTGGTCATTCTAAATAATGGAGAAGGCACTCTGGTGGACTTTGTAAAGGGTAAAGAATCTGCTATTGATCTGACCTTGGTCTCAATCTTTTGCTGGTATTTGTAGATGGAAAGTATTTAAGGAATGTACAATGTGGAGTGATCATTATCCAATTTTTGTCAATACAGGTATAGATGCAGAGCAAGACCAGGCAGAATTTGAGGGGAGGTGGAAATTAGAGAAAGCAGATTGGGGTAAATTTGAAATTATGAGTGAGGTTAGCTTGGAAAAAGTAGATATAAACAAACCAATAAATGAATTAAATTCAGAAATTACCAAATGTATTATTAACTCAGGCAAAACATCTATTCCTAGAAGTAGTGGTATTTAAAAAAAGAAGATAGTTCCCTGGTGGACACCAGAATGTTCAATAGTAATTAAACAAAGAATAAGGCTTTTAAAACATTTAAGAAAATAATTTGTATCCAAAACCTAATAAATTGTAAAAGAAAACAGATGGAAGTCAGGAAAACTATAAGAAAAGCTAAAAGGGATATTGGAGGAAATATTGTGAATCTTTGGGGAAAAACATTGCATTAGACAGGGTTTGGAATACTATTAAAAAAATGTCTGGGAATTCAAAAGAGTATTTTTCCCAACAATAAAACATAATGGAAATATTAAAATAAATAATGAAAATAAAGCTGAGGTATTAGTGAAAGTATTTGCAAAAATACATAGTACCGAGAATTTAAATAATAAAGAAAAAAAAGGACGTGAAACTACTCTACAGCGAAATATTGGATTATTTCATAATGATGAAGAATATGATGATTTTATTAATATGAAATTTTCTTTGGTAGAATTAAATAAAGCTCTGAGGAATTCTAGTAAATCTTCTCCTGGTAATGATCAAGTTACTTATAATATGCTAAGTAATCTTAATGATGTGAGTAAAGAAATAGTATTGGAATTGTATAATAATTTTGTATAATTAAAATGGCAATTTTAATGGCTTTAGAATGGGTTGAAGAAATGGAAAGAAGAGAGGTTGTAATTTGTTCCGATTCAATTAGTGCATTAATTAGTATTAAAGAGGTAAATTCAGAAGCAAGACAAGATATTGTTCTGAAAATAATTCACTCAATTTTCAGAATTAAAAATTGTGGTTCTCATGTTAAACTAGTTTGGATTCCAGCCCACATTGGTGTGGTAGGAAATGAGCTGGCGGATAGTTTTGCTGAGAGTGTTTCAAAAAAAGAATACTGCTGATTTGAATATTAAGATAAGTAAAAATGAGATAAAGAATATTATACAAGATTATATCAAGGGAAAATGGTACAAGGAGTGGGATAGAGTCAGGATAGAGGAGACAAGGCGAGATTTTATTATAGTATCCAAAAAAAGTTTGGGGAATTTAGGAAATGTAATAGAAATAAGAAGGAAGAAGATATTATATCTAGAATAAGATTTGGACATACAGGATTAAATAGTACTCTTAAAATAATTAATAAACATAATACAGGTTGTTGTAATGATTGTAGAGAATTAAAAACAGTAACATATCTTCCTAGAATGCAACAAATATGTACGGGAAAGAGAAGAATTACTCAGAGAGTTAAGTAGGAATAAAAATAAGCTGGATATTAGAGATTTGTTTCAGAGATCGTCAGTTGATGTAGTTTTTTGTAGTATTTTTATTTATCTTAGGAGAACGGCTAAAAGTTGTATTTGTTAAATGTGATCATTTGGATCTTCACATTTGGATTCTTGGTGATGTGCAACCATGACACATTATCCTTCAGAGATGCTTGTTTTTTTATGGCATATTCTGTATCAAAAAACAATACTGATTATCTGTATGTTATTAATATCCTGTTTCTGTACAACGTGAAGAGCAGAGGGCTCAGTACACAGCCCTGAGGAGAGCCAGGACTGATGCTGATAGCTGAAGTGGCTTTGGAGCCCACTGACTATTTCATGCTCTAACGGTGTTTGACTGGACATGGACTCCCTTCCAGAACATTCTCACAAGACTCGAGGGATTTATTTGTATTATTCTATCCTGTATAGAGAAAGAGTGGGTGGTGGGTGTTGTTGACCTTAATTCACTTACATTAATAAAATATACAATGTTCTGTTGTTCACTCTTTGTAAGTTTTCATTAATGGTTGTGCGTCAAATATATCTACATATATAATAAAATCTCTTTCTCTTCAAAATAAGATGAGATTGTAACTGATGCTGTTATTTGTTTCATATTATATTAACCGGTTTAACTCTCCCTATGTAAACGTTTTGTGTATAAATAAACATGTTTCTTTAAAATGTAAGAAAGCATTGTTGATTATTATTTTCTTCAATAATTTGGTGTATTTTGTCTTAGTTGTATTTTTCTTTTTTCTGCTGCAGCTCTCTTCTATTATCATTATAAAAATATGTTTTGTTTTTAGGCTGTGACTCAGTTATATATTACATTTACTCAGTTACATTTAGTTGAAAAAAGATACTATAGACAACTTTTTACTTTTACTTGAGAAGTATTATGAATACTGCTACTCTTACTTAAATATTTCTGGCTACTACACACTTTGAGTTACTTCACTAAATGAAGAATAAACACGTTTTACCAAAATGACAGACACATTCAGTTTGTGTGAAAATGAGACTTTTTGTCTGTACACAAACCCTGTCGAACTAATTTTCTGTGCCTGTTGTACTATTTGGAGATCAAGTGCTGTCTGTAAAAATTGGTTTTATACGTTTTAACCATAAGAAAATTTGATCCAAAAGTCTTTCTTATTCTTATAATTGTAATTATGTTTCTTTCATATTAGTATTTAAATGTTAGAATTTGCTCATAAGTTTATAGTTTTGTCTGATGACATAATTTTTAAATGTGAAACAAAACGTGACGATTTGTTACTATGAACCCAAGCAAATTTTCTCTTTAAATCGTGTTTTACTCTTACATTAATAATTTCTTGGACAGCCTTTGTTTACCATTTAATACATAACCAAAGTCAGTTCCTGGAAAAAGTCCCCCAGAAGACATTTTAATATAAAAATGACCAAAATTACAAGAAAACAAATATCTATAAGATTGGACCAACATCAGATCTCTGGTGTAGCACTAAATTATTAGCTGCTGTTTAGAAAACCATCTGCATCATCAGTCGTCTGTGATGTACAGCAATATTTCCTTTTAGTGCTTACACTCTTTGCACAACGCGCAACGGTTTCAGATGGACATAAATATAAATATAGTATTTTGGAAATGTAAACAAATGCTTCTTTAAATTAAAAAAGCAATGCAATGTGTACATATGTGAGCTAATGTTCTATGCCGTTCTATGACAGCTGCTTTGGAAAACTCATTATTATGTCTCAGGGTCAGAAATATTAATATTTACTCTGCATAATCAGTGCCAGCAAAATATAAACATTTCAGCAGAGACCCAGTCAGAGAAGGTCTAATTACAGCTCTACAAACATGCAAAGCAATTTGTCCCTCAAATGTTAATTTTATACAATTTAAAATATTACCACCACTCTATTAAAGACCTGTTTTGACAGAAACACTTTAGAAACAAACTTTGTTAGCAGGATCTTCAGCATGAAAACAAGAGGTAGTTGATGAAAAGAAATCCAAACAATCTCACTTTGCCTTTGCCTCTCTTCCTGGTGAAAAGTGCTTGATGAGAATTAAATATCAGCTGAATTTAACTGATTCAATCTGGTAAAGTGGTAACATACTGAGAATTTTATTCATCTATTGATTTTTTGTGCGTCTGATCTTTTAAAAAGACATTATTCTTTGAAACCCAGTGTAACTATAAATCCTGATAGTGACAAATGAGAAAAATAGGGTGATGTAAAAGTTACCACCACCTGCAGCTGCTTTCACAGTTGAGTTATGACATCACTGGAGCTTATCGGCCATCGGTATTAACCTCCATGTGACACAACATACAGATCTTAGGGATCATTTGAATCTGAAAGCTTCATGATGCACCACCATCTGCTGCTCCCATCTCATTGCTGGGCAAACAGAAATCCAGTCCTTGAGGTCCAGTGGATGTTTTTGGATGTGTTTCTGCTTGAACACCTGATTTATATGGCTTACAGTCTATAACTTGTTAAAAAACATGTTGATCTATTACTTTCAGTTGTACAGAAGAACAAACTGAAAAAATGCTGACTAAGGTCTATTCAGTTTGTGAACATCGATAAAATCCAAGTAAACATTATGTTGAGTTTTAATATTCAAGTGACAATTTCTAATTAATAAATGTGCATGTTCAATGCATAACACGTTTGGTGAGAATGCACCATGAGTCTGTCTCTTCATCAGATGTCTTGGATCTGACGAAGACCCAGAGGCTGATATTTATTATCCTCATCTTCATCTGACAACTCCAGATCTGAATCTCCCTCCTCCATCTAGTGAGAATCCTGTTTCACTTCTTTCTCCTACAACAATGTGGAGTCATTAAATACACTAAAATAGTCCTGATGTCCATTGTAATTGACATTCAGAAAAGGTCTGTTATTTATAAACAAAAATTATTAAATTGTTTATACTGGTCAAAATATTATTATTGCTATTTAATTAACAAGAATATAAATAATTATGACAAAAATAACAAAAAAATATTTGACTTGTTTGCCCTCTTTCCATAAATGTGGTTTCTGGCAGGTCGGCCATTTTGATTTAGGAATAAAAGGGACTTTCCGGTATGCAAACCTATAAGTGTGAACAAAAAATAAGCTTCGACAAACTCGACTTCCCTCGGCCTTGGTTTCGGGTTAGGTGGTCTTGACCACAACACTGGTGATAGCCCTCTCAATAAGCCACAGGATGGGCAGCAACCAGCGGTAACTGAACAAAGCAGCAGAGCTCATTGATATACAGATACAATAGGAATTGTTCTTATCTGGTGAAGTGAAGAAACTGAAACATGTTGTGGGATGTAGGAGATACGAATCAGACAATATTAATTTGGATTCGTGGAAAACTGGAATACTAATACTGTATTTGTTTTATTTAGATAAAGTGGAAGAAAAGATTTTACGTTTATCAAAGAAAACTTTGGAGATCCATTTCAGCCAAAATTTAATAAATAAATAAATGGGTGAAATAAATAAAAAAATGAGTAAAATAAATTTAAAAAATGAACAAAATGAGTGAAATAAATTACAAAATGGTTAAATAAATAGTTTATCTTTTTCATTAACCCAATTTTTTATTTCTCTTTTTCATTTAACCACTTTTCAATTTCCCTTTTTCATTAACCTATTTTTTCATCTATTTTCCATATTATCAATTTCTCTATTCCCCTTTTTCTTTTCTCTATTTTTAATTTACCCACTTTTGAATAATCTCTTTTCTGTTAACCCATTTTTCATTAATCTATTCTTTAATTTAACCCTTTTCCCTTTTCTAATGAGTAAAATAAATTAAAAAAATGAACAAAATGAGTGAAATAAATTACAAAATGGTTAAATAAATAGTTTATCTTTTTCATTAACCCAATTTTTTATTTCTCTTTTTCATTTAACCACTTTTCAATTTCCTTTTTCATTAACCCATTTTTTCATCTATTTTCCATATTATCAATTTCTCTGTTCCCCTTTTTTCTTTTCTCTATTTTTAATTTACCCCTTTTGAATATCTCTTTTTCCTGTTAACCCATTTTTCATTAATCTATTCTTTAATTTAACCCTTTTCCATTTCTTTTTTCCATTAGCCTGATTTCCTATTTCCCACTTTCATTAATCATTTTTCACATTTCCCTTTTTTACTTACCCATTTTTATTTTCTCTATTTTTCGTTTACCCATTTTTAGATAATCTCTTTTTCTATTTTCCCATTTTTCATTAATCTATTCTTTAATTTAACCCTTTTCCAGTTTCTTTTTTCCATTAACCCGATTTCCTATTTCCCACTTTCATTAATCAATTTCTCACATTTCCCTTTTCTACTTACCCGTTTTTATTTTCTCTATTTTTCAATTTAACTTGTGTTTGAAAAATTGTTAATTTCCCATTTTCCAATTTCCTTTATTCATTTAGTATTTCCTTATTTTCTTATTTATCACATTCTATTTTCCCCCTCTTGGAAAAAGGGGGAAAAGACTAAATGCAAATGAGGAGAAGCACGTCATCAGGCTACAACTTCCCCAATTGGTTGGTTAGCGTCACCGTACTTTGCTTCAAGAAAGATGACGACCTACTAACTGGTTATCAATAAGCTGAAGCTCATTAACGTCATTAGAAAATGATGTTATTACTCCTGACTTTACTTTTCGTGTGGCTGCTCAGACAGAACGTGTTTCAGCTCGCGGCTCTCATGGACTCAAGGCTTCACGTCGGGGCTTTTCACAGTTTGAACGAAGCGGCCGCTGAAGTTGGCTTACGATTGAAGTTTGGGACACCTTCGTAGCTACCAGCTATGATCCAACTATAAGGATCAACTTTACTGTACATTGTAAGTGAACTGCAATATCCAGAGGAAGCTCTATGGAGCATTGAGCTGAGAGCATGAGAGTGACGAGCCTTGGAGATCTGCATAGAGGACATCTTTCAGACATTGACGCTGCTGTCCGTCCAGGATCCGCCGGTTACCCAGACGTTACCCGGTAAGCTACCGCTGATGATGTTTGTTTTCCAACTAGTCATATTTAATCAATAGGGGTGATCAATTATGATCACGGAAGGTTTTGAGTTGATAACAGGTGACAAACTGAACGCCGCCAGGATGTTGAGACCAGCTCTGATCCAATACATCTTATTAAGGATAAAATTAACAAAACGTGTTCAAATTAATGGCCTAACAACATTAACAATCTCACTAATTGTTGTTTAAACAAGGCGTGTGCATTTCGGTACCATTACAAAAATAAAAAGAGACTCAAAGATCCTGAAAACCTAATATCATTTGAATCCTTTGTGTGGGTTTGTGGGGTGCAGGCGGTTGCCACAGCAACAAGTTGATCATTAAACGACAGTAATAAGGTAGTAGTGGTTTAGAGTCGATCGCCTTGTTTTACCTGACGACCTGAATACAGGTAATCTGATCTTTAGTGAGGGTACAGAATGGATAAAAGTTGAACTCCTGCTACAATCTTTGCCTCTCTTGGTTACATCCCTGAATTGTGCCAAGTGTGGCCCACATGCATACATGTCTATGCATATAAAGTAAATATGACTCAGTAGTTCTTTGTGAATGTATAACATGGCCACCATAGTTTCCGGTTTTTGGTCAACATGTGCCTCAACATTTGGTTACTGTTCCTTAGAGGTGGACCCACAATTTCTACTCCAGGAATAACAGTAGCACTTCAACATGTTTTTACTCAAAGTAAAAAGTAGCTAGAATAAGAAATTACACAAGAGTAAAGAAGCATTTGGTAAAAAGTGTATACAAGTACTGAGTAACACTGAGTAAGTTATCAATTATTTAATATCTAAAAAAATTGCACAATTAGAGGCCCAAAATATAAAGTTCAGTGGAAATTTTGGTAATTTAAAGACAAAATTTAAAAAAAAAATTTAAATAGTGATTCTTCATAATAAAATGACTTGAGTAAAAGTAAAACGTTCAGCATAGTAAGAGTATTCCTAACAGTTCATTTGAGTTTTAAAAAGTTACTCAACTATATTTGAGTAAATGTAATTATTCACTCCTAAACTCTGCCCTTCTGAGGAAACAGAAGAAGGAACTGTTAAGGAAATAAATTCATCTTGATATTAAACATTGTTTCAATTAACAAATAAGTCATAAATAACACCCAGAACATATTGTGTTATGTTTATTCAAAGGCGAAGGAACAGAATGACTGTGGAGGTTCTGGCTGAGATGGACCACAGCTGACACAGCGAACAGTGAGGAGAACCGTCTGCACTGTGAGCAGCACCAGAACTCCTGATGGGTCCTTCAGGAAGAACCAGAGAGATGGACGACCACCGCAGAGAAGAGTTCACCAAACATCAGAGGAAACATGAATGCTGGGGCTCAAACAGATCAGCCTCTTTTCTTAAAGAGGCCCCACAACAGGGAGTTGTGGCCTGATTAAAAACCTGCTAACTTCAATTTAACTGAAACACAGAATATCCAGAAATGTGATGAACTTCAGCTATAGAGTGAAAATAACACAATGAGATGAAAACATTTGTCTATATCACTCTGTTATCACAGGACATTAACATTTTACATTTTAAAGTGTTTGTTCCAGAGCACCTGATAAAACGATAGCATTAGCTCATCCATCAGACATTTACTGAGGCCTGAAACATGCAGGGCAGACAGACCTGAGGACTGACTGGTTAAAGTATTTCACTGACACTTCAGATTACAGATTTCCAGTTGAAGGCGTCTCCAAGTGAACACAATTATTCAATAAACCAAACTGAGTAAAATAACTGTTAGGGTTACTATTAAGAAGCCAATATGTCATGTTTGTTCATTTCTACCTTGTCCTACATACAATGTACTCCACTCACTGTTTAGCTTCACGTTGAAGAACATTCAGTGTAATAAAACCAAAAAAATAAAACAGGTCGAAAACTTTCAATCTGTATTCGATTTTTGTAGCTTTGTTTTATTAAGATTCTTTTGTTTATTTTAAGCCACAAACAAAACACTTTATTGTCTCTGGGATGTGAAAACATGAGATTTGATTAACCCTCCTGTTGTTCTCGGGTCAAAATGACCCGCTACTGTGTTAAACCCCCCCAAAAATCCACTAAATGTTATTTTTTAACTTGAGATTTTAAGACTTTTCCTAGATTGGCCCAAACAATAAAAAAGTTACATTTTGCTTTTATTTACGTTTCCATATAAGCAGTACAAAAAAAGGTACAAAGATGGTTTACGGGTCTAAATGACCCGTGAGGCAAATAGAGTTGAAATCAAGGTCATATAGTTATTTACAAACCACAGAAGGTAACAAAGTTTTAGATGTGTCTCAGATCAATCAGTAACAGGAGTAAACCAGGCAAATCAGGTGGTTTCGTCGCAGACTTCAGAAGAACACCTGTAGTCAAGTTCTTTTGTTTAGTTGAATTCCTTATTGACCCCACTTGAAAGGGATCGTTTCCAATGTGTTCAACTTGATTTCACTCAGAAATTTAATTTCGTTATTCTTTATTTTTACATGGAATACTCTCAATAGGTGAATAACTCAAAGCAATACAGAAAGCCATCTTTACATTTGACATTAACGGCTAAATGCATGTGAAATCATATTTCTCACCCCTCAAACCAATATTCAAGACATCATTTTTAGTAAATTATCATAAATAGCATTTCATTATCAATACCTGGTTTAATCCTTGCACAAACATTCAACCAACATTTCTTTTCTTCTATTTATAGAAGCCAAGGTACTCCATTTTTCTTTCACCTACTAACGTTACCTCACAAAACAATTATGACAACAAACCCAGCATTGACCCACCGTGTGTCTTTCACGCTTTTAAACTTTTACACAGTTCTGAGGTGATATGCCAGGCTGTTTGCATCTCATGCTCTCCTAGCTGACAGTCAGTCACACCAAATATACTGCACTTGATTGTATGGAATAAAGATTGAATGTTTTATACAGCAGAAATTGAAAATGGTGCAGGGATGTGCAGAGTGGAGTGGTTACTAGATTACGACATCTGTTTTTTAATGAGATTTGGTCTGCAAACAGACTTTATAATTGAGGTTAGGTGTAATTCTCATTACAGCAAGACAACTGATTCAATGAAAGTTGAGAGTACGAGAATATTTGGAGGATTTACAATCTCAAGATATGAATTCTTCAAAAAGAGAAAACTAACTGAAGTAGACTTACTTTAAAAATGCAAAATACATGGTCCTACGCATATGACCAACACGCATGCATAGACAAAACATTATAAATGACCAGGATCCCAATATCTTTCTCATCCATGATATTGTATTCTTCATTTACTGTTATTAAGATAGAATAATTGGATACAAACTAGGTTTTAAATTATACATAAAAATTTAATACCTCCAGCCACTTCACTGATAATCTAGCAGGTGTATACGATGTAAGTAGCTGCATATCTAGGATCAGAGTGGAAGCAATTTGCACATTAGCTAGTTTTATGGTATAAAGGTTTACGATACTGATTATATTTAAAAAATGTGGATTATTAAAAATACTTAAATAATCATTTAATTTATAGCATGTAGACTTTGTAGGAGGCAGTGAGATGACCTATGTTCAGTGAAAAATAATTTGTTTATGTCGTTTTATAAAGTACTGATTTTTTTTCACAGCTTAACCATTCTGTGAGTGTTTACCTCAAATGCGCGATCGCTTCCCATAAACGTCAGCGAGCCGGGGAGAGCGGAGCATGCTGGGTACTAATCTCTAACTTATGGCTCATGTTTTGTGTACCCAATACAATGGCTAAAAACATTACTAATGCGTTTTATAATTTCGGTTATTAATAATGTAACAGTGTTTTCACTAATCGTGTGTGTTCATTTGGTCGCTACCAGAGAACATAATTTTCCGGTTGGGCAATTTCTTGTATTGCGTTCATGATCCAGTGTTTGCGTCAAGTGCAGAGTAAGACAGTGATAAATGTGAGTTACAACAGTTAAGTAAATGTAAATTTGTTTTCTCTTTCGCGTAATGAAAGAAAATTTCTCGCTTAATAGTTTCTAAAGTGATTTTCAATTGAAGCAATTGATATAGGTTAATGAGTACACGGGTGAAAGTTTTACTTAAGAGTTTTGATGATTTTTTCAAACGGAGTAGAAAAGACATGCGGAGGATAAACTTGGCTTTGTATGAACAGATATCTTTGTGCAGAATTAGCGGTGCATGGATTTCATTGATACATAAAGGTAAGAAACAATAATATGTTTTTGTTTAGTTTTTTAATGAAATGTGCGTTTTGTGGGCTACAGTTAATGTTTAAATAATTCAGTAAAGTAGAAGCGGTAGCTAATCTACCACAGCAATTATTTATTAATAAAACATTAAGTGTAAAACGAACTACAACAACAAACTAAATGTTCTGTTCTGTGTCCAAAATTTTTGAATGTTTTTTGGTTTTAAATCACAAAACATGAAGTGGCATTGTTGTCAGTTGCTATGGCAACGAGTCTGCGTAGCTTGGCGACTACAGATCACTTTGCTGTGGATCATATCACAAAATTAATACGTACATTTTTAAGTTTCACTGAGTTAACGCGGCTATAGATGACATGTAAAAGATTAGTCTTTTTGCCCCCAGCGTTGTTTGCATGCGCGAAATTTCTGTAGGTCCAATAACATGGATGGTGTCTAAGTCATAAGTCAGTGATTATATATATATATTATATATATATTACTATAATACATACACATGTATATATATATTTTTATTTTTTTGACAGGACCAGTCAAAAAAACAGGACAGGACAGTGGGTAATCAGAAAGGGGGAAGACATGCAGCAAAGGTTGCCAAGGCTGGGAATCGAACCTGCGGCAGCTGCATCGAGGACTAAGGCCTACATATGTGGGTTGTGCTTAACCCCTGCACCACCACAGCACACCCAGGATCCATGTCCTCATATAGTCCATCATGGTTGTTTTTCTTCCCCCTTGCGCATATCAGGATGCAGAATAATGACTTTTGTCCAGTATCAATGACATTCAGTTCGGATGAATGCGGCCTGAACCTTAGGTCGCATTTGAATAGAATACGTGTTGGACATGGGTCACATTTGAAAAAGAATCCGACCTGTGCTGTTCACACTGCCATGAAAAGATCAGATACAGGTCGCATTAGTCAAAAAATTCGGAATTGGGTCACTGCAGTGTGAACACACCCTCTGTCAACACTGTGCTTTTTCTGACTAATTTTCACACTTCACAACACCAATAAAGAATGTGTCACTTAAGTCAGTTTCATCTACTAAGTTTACACAATTCCTCTTCTTCTCTTCTTTCCTCTTCATAAAGCATTGTTTTGCAAAATGATTCTTTATTTAAACACTGCTTACCGTAAGCAAGACATTGTCTTACTTTATGCCGTGACCCCCAGCGCTTATATATTGTTTATTTTATCTTTAATAATTACTTTTATTTCTGCTTTACTTAGTGGGACGTCAAATTCAATTTCTGCTTCTGTAGCCAACTTATCTACTTTTTCCATCCATTTTCTTTACACCGTTGTCCCTCAGTGGGGTCGGGAGGGTTCACCCTGGACAGGTCACCAGTCTGTCGCAGGGCAACACAGAGACACACATTCATACATAGACAGACCAATTAACCTGATAGTCATATTTTTGGGCTGTGGGAGGAAACCGGAGTACCCGGAGAAAACCTACTCTGGGGGGGCTGAGGCTCGGAAAGCGCACTAGGAACACTGGGAATACTAGAATCACTGGAACACTAGGAGGCTCGGGAGGCGAGGACGCCGCAACAGCGGACTCTGAAGGCTCGGTGGAGCGACTCTGAAGGCTCGGGCGCAGCAGACTCTGAAGGCTCGGGGGAGCAGACTCTGAAGGCTCGGGTGAGCGACTCTGAAGGCTGGGGCGGAGCGGACTCTGAAGGCTCGGGGGAGCAGGACTCTGAAGGCTCGGGCGGAGTACTAGGAACACTGGGAGCGGACTCTGAAGGCTCGGGGGAGCAGACTCTGAAGGCTCGGGCGAGCAGACTCTGAAGGCTCGGGTGGAGCGGACTCTGAAGGCTCGGGCGGAGCGGACTCTGAAGGCTCGGGTGGAGCGGATCTGAAGGCTCGGCGAGCGGACTCTGAAGGCTCGGGCGGAGCGGACTCTGAAGCTCGGGGAGCGGACTCTGAAGGCTCGGGTGCAGCTGGACTCTGAAGGCTCGGCGAGCAGACTCTGAAGGCTCGGGCGAGCAGATTGAGCTCGAGGAGCAGACTACTGGGAGCGGACTCTGAAGGCTCGGGGGAGCAGACTCTGAAGGCTCGGGGGAGCGGACTCTGAAGGCTCGGGTGGAGCAGGACTCTGAAGGCTCGGGTGGAGCGGACTCTGAAGGCTCGGGCGGAGTGGACTCTGAAGGCTCGGGTGAGCGGACTCTGAAGGCTCGGGTGGAGGGACTCTGAAGGCTCGGGCAGCTGCTCACCGGCAGTGGAGTTAGGATGCTCGGAACCGGCGTGCTGTTCAGGGACCAGCCTTACAGCCCGGAGCGCAGGAACCTGCTGTGCGGCTTCTAGTCCCGAAGCCAGCCGTTCCTGCCGGCACTCGGAAGTCAGCCGCACAGCCAGGCGTGCTGCCTGACGCCCAGGAGCTAGCCGAGCGGCCTGAAAGCCCAGAACCAGCGGCGCAGTCCGGAACCAAGGGACTACTGCAGCAGTGGGGAGAGGTGCAGACGGAGCTGAGGCTGGAGCCGGGTCAACTGCGGTGGCAGCTGGAGGCGCGGTGGTTGATCGGCAGGGACGGACACTGGGGCTGAACTGGCGGACTGGCAACGAGAGGCGGAAAGATTGCAGCGGTTACAGGAGGTTTGGCTGGTGCTGGAGACAACGGAGAGGCTGGAGCTGGATTGGAGGTATGTTTCTCTTGCAGATAAATGTCATATAGTCCAAGAACCAGGTCGAACAGGGTCGGATGACCCTTATAATGCTGGAGGAGGCGGAGGTAGTCTGAGTCCGTGTGGTTGTTGGTGGTGAGGAGACGCCGAGACCCAAGTATGGTGAAAAAGATGATTTATTAAATGAATAGCTCACAGTCTGGGAACAGGCAGCACAGCGGAACGTAGCACTCAGCTAATACCGGTAGCAACTGAATATCTGACTGATAATGCGAGCTGACGCCGACACAGGACTTCCCAGTTCTACTGTGCGGGCAGACTGAACTATGAAGACGACTACGACAATAGACATAGGTTAGACGAGGACCCGACGAGGAACACTGACAACAGGTGGAACTAAATACACACAGGGTAATCACGGGAATGAGACGCACCTGGGAAACAATTAACGGGGAAGACGCAGAGACCAGAGGGATCAGGACTACACAGAAAACTCAAAAATAAACACGCAGAAACACAGATCCTGACACTTAGATCTACTGTAGGATTAATCCTTTTCTTTGAAAGACATATTACTTGTGTTTTCTCAACAGACAAATCAAACCCCCATTCATGTGACCCTGTTTCAACCTTATTAGTTGCTAATTGCATTCTATTTTTTAAAATACTAATATTGCCTCCTCTCACCCATAATGCCCCATCATCTGTATATAATGCTTTACTAATTCTAAAATCTATATTAACAAAAATATCATTAATCATTATATTAAAAAGCAACGGACTAGATACACTACCTTGTAGAGTTGAATTTTGAATAGCATAAATACTTAAACAATTTACCCCAACTCTTACTTCTATCGTTCTATTCTTTAAAAAATCCTTAATCCAATTAAACCTTTTCCCTTTTATTCCCATTTTATCCATCTTAATAATAAGCCCTCTTTCCAAAGCATGTCATATGCTTTTTTAATATTAAAAATGTAACTGTCTTCTGTTGTTCTATTCTTTACATTTATGCATTCATATAAATTCATGCTCGCCACCTAGTGGACATAAACATAATTCATTCAATCATCACAATGACCTGAGTTCGATGGAGTGAAGTTTCCATAGCACCGCAGGCCTGCCAAAGTCTTTCAAGTGATTAGCTCTTCCACCATCAGCCCCCAAGTGTCAAGCTCCGCTGACACCGCAGTCCTGCTGTCCTCTAGCTTTTCTGCCACCAACAATCTAACATGAAACTTGGGCCCTCATGACACGTCTTTATTAGAAATACCAACGTTGAACCCAGTACCTCAGTGTGTCTTTTTTATACATTTCCACCAGTGTATTGGTGAGGCCTCCGACCACACGCCTGAATACAGACGGCTGCTCCTGTGGCTGGTCTGTAACTGACTGGCTGTCTTCCTGGGTTTCTTCTTCAAATGGCTGCTGGTTCTGCTGCTCCTCTCCGTCCCTCAGCATATTGTTCAGCTGTTCCATCTCAAGCTGCAGTTTAGTCTTTATATCCTCCAAAGCGGTGTTTTGCTGCGTCAAGGCAGTGTTTCGCTGCTCCATGGAGAGGCTTCGCTGCTGGAGGACGATACGATTCACCTTCAGGGCGTCGTTTTCCTCCTCCAAGATGTTGTTTTCCCTTCTGAGGATGTTGTGTTCCTCCAGCAGCTTGTTGGTTTTCCGCAGCTGATTGTCGTAATCCTTCTCCAGTTGCTTGTAAATCTGCTTCACTTCTGTCTTTTTCTTCTCCAGGGTAGCGTTTTTCTCCTCCAGGACGGTGTTTCTCTGCTCCAGGGCGACATTTCTCTGCTCCAGGGAGGGGTTTCTCTGTTTTAGGGCAGTGTATCTTTTCTCCAGGACGGCGTTTCTCTGCCCCAGGATGGCGATTTCCTTCTCCAGGTTGATATTTCTCTGGCCCAGGGTGGTGTTTCTCTGCTCTAGGGCTGTGTTTTCTTGCTCCACCTCGGTGAGGCTCTGCTCCAGAGCTTTGTTTGTCCGCACCAGGTTGACTTTTACCTTCCTCAGAGCGCTGCCTTTCTGCTCCTGGGGGATGTTTGTCTGCTCCTGGGCGGAGTTTCTCTGTTCCAGGGCGATCTTTTCCTTCTCCAGGGCCTTGTATTTTTGCTCCACTTCTGTCATGCTGTCCTCCATGAACCTGTTCAGATTCTGCGTAATGATGTTTTTAAGCCCCAGAGTGGTCTTTTTCTCCTCCAGGGTTTTGTTTTCCTGTAGCAGGGTGTCGTTTCTCTCCTCCAGGGTGTTGTTTATCTGCTGCAGGATGGCGTTTACCTCCTCCAGAGTATTGTCCATTTGCTCCTGGGCAGTGTTTCTCTGCTCCAGGGCGGTGTTTCTCTGCTCCAGAGCGGTGTTTCTCTGCTCCAGAGCAGTGTTTTCCTTCTCCAGAGCGCTGTTTCTCTGCTCCAGGGTGGTATTGCCCTCGATTAAAATTGTGTTTATATTAAACAGTTTTTTCAATTCTTCATCTTTTTCCTTGATTAGCTTGTCTTTTTCGTATGAAGCCTGTTCCTTTTTAATCTTCAGGTCTTCATTTAGTTTAATCAGAGCCTGTCCCTCAATGGACATCTTGCTGAGATCTTTCAGGATTCCTTCTAGTTTCTCTGTCTCTCTAGCTAAGCGCTGTTGTGTATTCTCATTCAGGGAATAAGAAACTGATGGCTTACTGCTGTCACTCATTGTAGGTCCTTTCGTTTGGAGATATTGGTGGGAATTCTTGTACTTGCTCTAGACGTCTGCAATGGTTATGATGATGCAGCTTTGTGATTTCACTCTTGCTCCATAAGAGTGACATCAATTCTGTTTGTGACATCAATTCGCGTGATGTCACAAATTGATGTCACTACCTAGCAGAACAACTAGAAAACTGCTGAAGTTTGAATAAAAACAAACTTTCAGCTGAATGCAGCTCCGCTTACCTGATGGCCATTGGAGACAGTTCAACTGGTAATACATCACCAAGGCTGAAATCTGCACTTGGGAGACAGCGGCTCTTGAGGACAATGGACTGGACAGCAGGGTGCAAGGACCAACTGTCAAAAGGAAACATTGTACCCGAAAACAGAAGAAGGGGAAACGGGTGGGCGTGTTGCTGATGCCTAGGAAGCCACCAATTCTGGCTCTCTTTCTGGCCAATGTCCACTCACCGAGTAAGAAAGTGGATTTGTTAGATCTGAGGTTAAGAGTTTCTGCAGAGATGAAGAACTGTGCTAGATATGCTAAATGACTGAAAAATAGCTTTGTGCAAAATAAGAGTTGCAAATTTTGCCATGTTTTAAGTGTAATGCACTCACACTATGCACATTTAGCTAGTTTTATAAGGCATAAAGGCCCTTAGTTCTAATACCTGATGTTATTTTTATGGAGTAAAAATAGTAGGGTTATTAGAAAATATTAACATATAGGATCAGTTGTAATTTAGCAGTGACGTGCGGTCAGGGGAGGCAGGTGAGGAACAGCCTAACCTGTCATCATGGAAAAATAATATATAATATAAAATCATTTATATTGCTATTTTCACCCTGTGGTTTTGTACTATAAAGTATCTATTTATTTTACTTAGCTTAACCAATTCTGATGAGTTTTTCCTTAAAATCGCTGGATTTTCGCATTTTCCCATTCAAACGCTCAGAAGCGAAGCCGGGGTGGCAGCAGCGAGCTCAGCCTCTCTTGGGTTACGCAATCGCTCGCCAAATGCACTGGCTGCCATTATATGACAGCATGTTCGTCCTGTCTGTACGCCGGCAATAAAATGGCTAAGAAACATTTAATAAATGGACTGATTTTCCATAATTTCGCTTATGTATATAATGTAAAGTGTTATTTGTCACTAACTGTGTGTGTGTGACATGTTTTGTGTGCGGAGGAGCGATAAGAAACGGCAGAGAACAAACTTGAGGGAGGCAGGCAGTTCTCTTGCCTCATTGCAGGGGGCGCTCATGATCCCAGATACTGCGACTGCACAGCTGCAGAGTAAGACACAGTGAGCTAACCATGGAGCTATAGCCACACAGTAAATAAGTAAAGTAAATTTGTTTTCTCCTCTCTTCAGACGTCAACATGAAAGACTACATTTCTACACTTAAACAGTTTTCTAAAGTGGATTTTCAATTGAAGCAGGAGATGATAACTAAAGGAAGAGCAACACCGGAGCTGAAAGTTTTACTTCAAGACAGTTTGATGATTCTCAAACGGAGTAGAAAAGACATGCTGAGGATAAACTTGGTTTTGGATGAACGGATATTTTTGTGCAGAATTAGCGGTGCATGGATTTCATTGATACATAAAGGTAAGAAACAATAATATGTTTTTGTTTAGTTTTTTAATGAAATGTGCATTTTGTGGGCTACAGTTAATGTTTAAATAATTCAGTAAAGTAGAAGCGGTAGCTATTCTACCACAGCAATTATTTATTAATAAAACATTAAGCCTAAAACGTACTACTACAACAAACTAAATGTTCTGTTCTGTGTGCAAAATTCTTGAATGTTTTTTGGTGTTAAATCCTAAAACATGAAGTGGCATTGTTGTCAGTTGCTATGACAACGAGTCTGCGTAACTTGGCGACTACAGATCACTTTGCTGTGGATCATAGCACGAAATTAATACCTGAATTTTTATATATATATTTTTAAGTTTCACTGAGTTAACGCGGCTATAGATGACATGTAAAAGATTAGTCTTTTTGCCCCCCAGCGTTGTTTGCATGCGCGAAATTTCCGTAGGTCCAATAAAATGGATGGTGTCTAAGTCATAAGACAGTGATTATATATATATATATATATATATATATATATATATATATTATATATATTATATATATTATATATTATATAAAAAATTCCCTTCTCTCCCTCTGTGGGTGGTCTCTCTCTCTCTCTCTCTCTTTCATCCTCTGAGCTCGGTCCTCTACCAGAGGCCTGGGAGCTTGATGGTTCTGCGCAGTATCTTGACTGTGCCTAGTACTGCACATTTCTGGACTGAGGTGTCTGATGTTGTTCCTGGGATCTGTTTTAGCCACTGCTCCAGTTTGGGGGTTTCTGCCCGAGGGCCCCGATGACCACAGGCACCACTGTGGTCTTCACCTTCCAGTTCTTTTCCAGTTCCTCCCTGAGGCCCTGGTATTTCTCCAGTTTCTCATGCTCCTTTTTCCTGATGTTGTAGTCACTTGGTATAGCTACATCCACCACAACGGCTTTCCTCTGTTCTTTATCCACCACCACAATGTCCGGTTGGTTCGCCATTACCATCTTGTCTGTCTGGATCTGGAAGTCCCACAGGATCTTAGCTCGGTCATTCTCCACCACCTTTGGGGGTGTTTCCCACTTCAATCTCGGGGCTTCCAGTCCATATTCTGCACAGATGTTCCTGTACACTATGCCCGCCACCTGGTTATGTCGTTCCATGTACGCTTTCCCTGCCAGCATCTTGCACCCTGCTGTTATGTGCTGGACTGTCTCAGGGGCCTCCTTGCACAACCTACACCTTGGGTCTTGTCTGGTGTGGTAGATCTGAGCCTCTATTGCTCTGGTGTTTAGGGCCTGTTCCTGTGCAGCCAGGATGAGAGCCTCTGTGCTGTCCTTGAGTTCAGCTTTGTCCAGCCATTGGTAGGATTTCCTGATATCAGCCACTTCAGTTATTTGTCGGTGGTACATCCATTTGTCGGTGGTATATATATATATTATATATATATAGATATATGTATATATATATATATATATATATTAGAGGTGTGCCGATCAATCGGTCGGTAACCGATCATAACCGGCCGATTTCCGTGAAATCGGTGATGATCGGGATCGGCGATCATTGGCTCTGTTACCGATACCGATCATCTGCATCTCATTTCCCAGCCTGTCTGTCCAGCTGGTCTCGTCTTTCCTTCACTGCACAGCAACAAATCCTAAGCGATGTGTAACTATAATGCACTGAGTGAATGAGGACATTTGCGTGTTGCGGCGGAAAATTGAAGCAGGTCAAAATGCATCAACACAACGAAGCTAATAGACATAAAAACAATGACGGAGTTTGGCTACATCGAGGCTCAGTGCCGTAAAAAGACAAGGAGGATCAGACAGCAGGTGAAGCAGCGCAGCTACAAACACTCACCGGATTAGCATGATGGTCAGAAAGCTAAACAAATAACCGCAAAATGATTTAAGTCTGGAGCTGCGATGTAAGACGCTGGTTCTGCTCTCGCTGTTGAACGCTGCTCGCTACAGGTAGTAATATTTAATATTTAGTAATATTTGACACGGAGCCGCTTCTGCTCCACCTTGTAGAGATCTCACTGAACCTGTTTAAAGCTGCAGCATCTAACTTAAAAAATACATTTTACATACGTATTAAAACTTTCGCTGTCCTAACATGAGACAGATAATCTTAAAAAATATCAATTCCTCCCTGTTACTCCGCTCAGTCAGAAACAGCTAATCAGAACTAGCAGTAACCAGCTAGCCGCCATGCTAACAGGAAGTTTTCATTCAGTAACACATCATTGTGTTACTGAAAACTGATTGTTTTCGCAATGGATTTTCCTTTGAATGTTAAGTTTTATACTTGAATTTTTTGTCAATGTTGAGAGGAAAACACATTTTAGTTTTCTGCTGTCCATGTTGAAGACTGTTGATGAATATGTGACTATTAACAAGTTTAAGTGTCAAACTCCAGTCTTCAAGGGTCGTTGTTTTGCAACTTTTAGATTTGATTCTGGCTCAACACACCTGAATAAAAAGTTTTATGAATAGCTAAATCAAAAAATATTTTGATTTAGCTATTTGATTTAGTAATATAAGCCATTTTCATGTGGGAGCTGTGGAAAATGTTTTAGTCAAAAACTAAAACAACTATTCAGTTGATTTGATTTGGTTTAACACTAGAATGAAAGACTGGAGGGGTTTCATGTCTGTAAAGCTAAAAGTTGTTGTATTTATTAAATGTGATCATTTGGATCTTCACATTTGGATTCTTGGTGATGAGCAACCATGACACATTTTCCTTCAGAGATGCTTGGTTTTTTCTGCCACATTTTGTATCTAAAAACAATACTGATATACTGTATGTTATTAACATACTGTACAACGTGAAGAGCAGAGGGCTCAGACACAGCCCTGAGGAGAGCCAGGACTGATGCTGATAGCTGAAGTGGCTTTGGAGCCCACTGACTATTTCATGCACTAACAGAGTTTGACTGGACATGGACTCCCTTCCAGAACATTCTCACAAGATTGGACTTAAGGGACTGAGTTGTATTATTCTATCCTGTATAAAGAAAGAGTGGGTGGGTGTTGTTGACCTTAATTCACTTGTAATAAAAAATACAATGTGCCGTTGTACACACTTTAAGTTTTCATTAATGGTTCTGCTGTCTTCTATTATGACTATAAAAATATGTTGCGTTTTTAGGGTGTGAGTCAGTTATATATTAAATTTACGCAGTTACAGTTATTTGTTACACAGTTACAATTTACGCAGTTACATTTATCTTTTTACTTTTACCTGAGTAATATTATGAATACTCCTACTTAAATATTTCTGGCTACTACACACTTTGAGTTACTTCACTAAATGCAGAATAAACATGTTTTTACCAAAATGACAGAAACTCATCCTGTTTATGTTAAAATGAGTCTTTTTGTCTCTACACAAGCCTTGTACTAATTTTCTGACCTTTTGTACTATTTGAAGATCAAGTGCTGACTGTAAATATTGGTTTTTATACATTTTAACCACAAGAAATTTGATCCAAAAGTCTTTCTTATTCTTAAAATTGTAAATATGTTGCTTTCATATTAGTCTTTTACATTTTTGAATTTGCTCATAAGTTTATAGTTTTGTCTGATGACAATTTTTAAATGTGAAACAAAACGTAATGATTAGTTTCTCAAAACCCAAGCAGATTTTCTCTTTCTATCGTGTTTTACTCTTACTTTAACAATTTCTTGGACAGCCTCTGTTTACCATTTTCATGTGGGAGCTGTGGAAAACATTTTCGTCACAAAGTTAGTTTAACTCACTACATGAGGCGTCACACAGGTGAAACGCCATAGAAAAATTTTCCATACATGTCCTATGTCTAGGTTCACTATTCAATTGATTTGGTTTAACACTAGAATGAAAGACTGGATTTTCCTTCAGAGATGCTTTTATTTTTCTGGCATATTCTGTATCAAAAACAATACTGATAAGTAGGCCTGTCGCGATAAACGATAAATCGTGCGATAAAAAAAACTTATTGCGATAAGTGCTGAAATGCGCCGTTTCAGCTGTTTGGGATTCCCCTCGGTAATCTCCCATCAGAAAGCAGGAGGAGAATCCGCGCTTTCTGATTGGCTGCCTGTCACATTCAGCTTTAAGCTCCAGTCGGGGAAAACCCCTGATTTAGATCAGAGCAACTACTATGAATGCCTTTGGAAACTCCCCACACCCGTCAGCTGTTGCGCTTCGTTTTGCGGCTCTATCTCAATTCTGTGGGTGGTGGTGCATAGCCGTTCTTAGTTGGTGGAGCGATTTGTCTGGTTAATTCCGATAACGAAGAGACTCCGGCATGCTAACTAGCTACGCGGCCCCGTGCGGCCGGCGTCCAACTTCTTAGAGGGACAAGTGGCGTTCAGCCACGCGAGATTGAGCAATAACAGGTCTGTGATGCCCTTAGATATCCGGGGCTGCACACGCGTCACACTGAGCGGGACAGCGTGTGTCTGTCTACCCTTCTCGAGAGGCGCGGGTAACCCGCTGAACCCCGCTCGTGATGGGGTTTGGGGATTGCAATTGTTTCCCATCAACGAGGAATTCCCAGTAAGCGCGGGTCACAAGCTCGCGTTGATTAAGTCCCTGCCCTTTGTACACACCGCCGGTCGGTACTACCGATCGGATGGTTTAGTGAGGCCCTCGGATCGGCCCCGCCGGGGGTCGGCCACGGCCCTGGTGGAGCGCTGAGAAGACGATCAAACTTGACTATCTAGAGGAAATAAAAGTCGTAACAAGGTTTCCTGAGGTGAACCTGCGGAAGGACCATTACCGGTGATCTCTCCCCTCACCCCTCAACAAAATTTCTTGAGGCGATGTTATCGCTTATCGCCGATAAATCTTTAGGCAATTAATCGACCAGCAAAATCTATTATCGCGACAGGCCTACTGATAAGCTGTATGTTACTGTATTAACATCCTATTTCTGTACAACATGAAGAGCAGAGGGCTCAGCACACAGTCCTGAGGAGAGCCAGTACTGATTAGGGCTGTATAATAATATCAATATCGTGATATATATCGATATTTTCTTTCCTAGAAAAAAATCGATATTCATCTGCAAGTATCGTAACATCCAACCTTTCTCACTCATTGCTTGCTTTGTACCATGTCATCAGGCTTAGAGTGATTCCTTCAGATGTTAAGGTTTAAAAGGTATCAAACTATTCAGATCAGGTACTTGATTCACTTTATTTACTTTACAAATGCATGTAAGCTACAGTTTGTACTGTTTTAATTAAAAGAAACATGTTTTCTCACCACTTCTTTGATTCATTTTGTCCAGTTGTCGACTTTAAGTCTGTGTCCAACCAGAGCCAGGTATTGTGTAGTTGGTGCTTTTAATCAGTTTTCACTTATATTAATTCAATCCAACACTATAACAGTCACAAAATGTCACCAAAATTGCTCTGTTCCTCTAAAATCTTTCAGAAAATCGTGAAAGTGTATTGAATTGTTTCGTTTGCTGAATATCGCAATATATATCATATCGTGGGCAGAATATCGTGTATCGTATCGTGAGATTATTGTATCTCATTGTGCCCCCCATAAATGCTAATGTTTTAACATTTAACATTTAACATTAGCATTGTTGTCAGTGTTGCCTGGTGGGGGGGGGGCTTAATTTGGATTTAACAGAAGTGGACATAATTGATATTTATTTTAATTGTTGTTGTTTTTATTAGTTGTTTTTAAGACTAGTTGTGGGTTTATATAGCAGTTCACTGACAATGTTTTCCCATAAGGAGGTGGAAATTAGAGAAAGCAGATTGGGGTAAATTTGAAATTATGAGTGAGGTTAGCTTGGAAAAAGTAGATATAAACAAACCAATAAATGAATTAAATTCAGAAATTACCAAATGTATTATTAACTCAGGCAAAACATCTATTCCTAGAGGTAGTGGTATTTAAAAAAAAGAAGATAGTTCCCTGGTGGACACCAGAATGTTCAATAGTAATTAAACAAAACAATAAGGCTTTTAAAGCATTTAAGAAAATAATTTGTATCCAAAACCTAATAAATTATTAAAAAAAAACAGGTGGAAGTCAGGAAAACTATAAGAAAAGCTAAAAGGGATATTGGAATAAATATTGTGAATCTTTGGGGAAAAACATTGCATTAGACATGGTTTGGAATACTATTAAAAAAATGTCTGGGAATTCAAAAGAGTATTTTTCCCAACAATAAAACATAATGGAAATATTAAAATAAATAATGAAAATAAAGCTGAGGTATTAGTGAAAATATTTGCAAAAATACATAGTACCGAGAATTTAAATAATAAAGAAAAAATGGGACGTGAAACTACTCTACAGGCGAAATATTGGATTATTTCATAATGATGAAGAATATGATGATTTATTAATATGAAATTTTCTTTGGTAGAATTAAATAAAACTCTGAGGAATTCTAGTAAATCTTCTCCTGGTAATGATCAAGTTACTTATAATATGTTAAGTAATCTTAGTGATGTGAGTAAAGAAATATTATTGGAATTGTATAATAAATTTGAATAACTAAAATGGCAATTTTAATGGCTTTAGAATGGGTTGAAAAAATGGAAAAAGAGAGGTTGTAATTTGTTCCGATTCAATTAGTGCATTAATTAGTATTAAAGAGGTAAATTCAGAAGCAAGACAAGATATTGTTCTGAAAATAATTCACTCAATTTTCAGAATTAAAAATCGTGGTTCTCATGTTAAACTAGTTTGGATTCCAGCCCACATTGGTGTGGTAGGAAATGAGCTGGCGGATAGTTTTGCTGAGAGTGTTTCAAAAAAGAATACTGCTGATTTGAATATTAAGATAAGTAAAAATGAGATAAAGAATATTATAAAAGATTATATCAAGGGAAAATGGTACAAGGAGTGGGATAGAGTCAGGATAGAGGAGACAAGGCGAGGTTTTATTTTTAGTATCCAAAAAAGTTGGGGAATTTAGGGAATGTAATAGAAATAAGAAGGAAGAAGATATTATACCTAGAATAAGATTTGGACATACAGGATTAAATAGTACTCTTAAAATAATTAATAAACATAATACAGGTTGTTGTAATTATTGTAGAGAATTAGAAACAGTAGCATATCTTCCTAGAATGCAACAAATATGTACGGGAAAGAGAAGAATTACTCAGAGAGTTAAGTAGGAATAAAAATAAGCTGGATATTAGAGATTTGTTTTAGAGATCATCAGGGGATGTAGTTTTTTGTAGTATTTTTATTTATCTTAGGAGAACGGGTATTATGGGAAGATTATAAGCATCTGATCCATACTCCAACCTGGAAGGTGGCGGTAATGCACCTAAAAGTTGTTTGCCAACCGCCACAAAAAGAAGAAGAAGAAAAAAAGAGAACTGCACGTAGTAGTTGTGTTGAATGTTTGAGTGTTTCTTTGAAAAACTATCTTCTGTCCAGTTTTAACGGGTTTCTCAAAAAGCTCCTGTTAACAGCTGCTGAAGCAACATTCAGAGTTTAAAGGAATCATCGTCAAGCCAGAGGAAGAGATGGATGATCAGCGCAGACTGCTGGATTTATCCCGGACCCCCCAGATAATCTTACACCGATTAGGTAGGAAACAGCAGCGTTTGGACGGAGGTTCATGTCTGAACCTTTATGTATGAAGGTCATTATAGTAAATGTTCTTTTCCCGTATAAATATTTTGTTAACAGGTAAATGAACGCAGACATGAATATTACGCTGTGATAATGGATTATTTATGTAGAGAGAAAATGACCTTTTTATGTCTCTCCTTTAACTACTGAGACTTCAGAAAACAGGAGAAATGTGAACAATGCAGCGCAACCTTAGTAAAGCAAGCAACATAAAATATTAATAGCGATGTTAGTAGCTGTAAAATTTTATAATTTGTAATAAATAAATTGTAGTGGAGATTGTTTGTCAAACCAAATATTCTACAAAAGTCGAATCAAGAAGCCACCGCTACACTGAGGTGATGCTTTGTTAAGTTTAATGGCCAAAAAAACCTGAAGATTGTTTTCATAGTTTATCAGCTCAAATCATGACGCCGCACCTACTAACGGCACTTCCGGTGGCAAGTGTCATTGGACGCCACAAGTGCCACTGTTTTCGGGGTTTGCTGTCAATGTTGTCACTGGCTTCGGCAAATGGACTACATATCCCATGATGCTTTATTACTAGTAGAAGAAGAACTTGAATACAGAAGAAGAAAGAATTTTGTAAGTTTTTTTCGCAGAAAGACTTATGTTAGCTGAATTCCTACACTTTTTCGTATATCATTATGTATGATTTGTTCATTCTATTTATTCACTAAAGTTCATCCAGCCGACTCCTTTCGTCTTTGAATTAATCGAATACACTACAGGTATCAGATATTGATTTCAGCACCTTTGCAACAGCTGAGTCCATATTCCACTAGAGCTGCTGTTAGGTGTCTAGAAATGTTTCAGAGCTGTCACAACTGGTGCCGATCGATGTTTTGGGGGATGGCAATGCCAGTTTTTGGAAAACGTGTTACTTACAGGTGCTGGTCATAAAATTAGAATATAATGAAAAAGTAGATTTTTTTCAGTAATTCCATTTAAAAAGTGAAACTTTTATATTATATTCATACATTACATACAAACTCATATATTTCAAATGTTTATTTCGTTTAATTTTGATGATTACAAATGACAACAAATGAAAATCTCAAATTCAGCATATCAGAAAATTAGAATATTACTGAAGACCAATCAAAACAAAGGATTTATAGAAATGTTGGCCAACTGAAAAGTATGAACATGAAAAGTATGAGCATGTACAGCACTCAGTATTTAGTTGGGGCTCCATTGGCCTGTATTACTGCAGCAATGCGGCGTGGCATGGAGTCGATCAGTCTGTGGCACTGCTCAGGTGTTATGATAGCCCAGGTTGCTCTAATAGTGGCTTTTAGCTCTTCTGAATTTTTGGGTGTGGTGTATTGCATCTTCTTCACAATACCCATAGATTTTCTATGGGGTTAAGGTCAGGAGAGTTTGCTGGCCAATTAAGAACAGGGATACCATGGTCCTTCAACCAGGTTCTGGTAGCTTTGGCACTGTGTGCAGGTGGCAAGTCCTGTTGGAAAATGAAATCTGCATCTCCAAAAAGTTGGTCAGCAGCAGGAAGCATGAAGTGCTCTTAAACTTCCTGGTATGTGGCTGCGTTGACCCTGGACCTCAGAAAACACAATGGACCAACACCAGCAGATGACATGGCACCCCAAACCATCACTGACTGTGGAAACTTTACACTGGACTTCAAGCAACGTGGATGAAGTGCCTCTCTTCTTTTCCTCCAGACTCTGGGACCTTGATTTCCAAAGGAAATGCAAAATTTACTTTCATCAGAGAACATGACTTTGGACCACTCACCAGCAGTCCAGTCCTGTTTCTCCTTAGCCCAGGCAAGACGCTTCTGACGCTGTCTGTGGTTCAAGAGTGGCTTGACACAAGGAATGCGACAGCAGAAACCCATGTCTTTCAAACGTCTGTGTGTGGTGGTTCTTGAAGCACTCACTCCAGCTGCAGTCCACTCTTTGTGAATCTCCCCCACATTTTTGAATGGGTTTTGTTTCACAATCCTCTCCAGGGTGCGGTTATCTCTCTTGCTTGTACACTTTTTTCTTTTTTCGACCACATCTTTTCCTTCCCTTCGCCTCTCTATTAATGTGCTTGAACACAGAGCTCTGTGAACAGCCAGCCTCTTTAGCGATGACCTTTTGTGTCTTGCCCTCCTTGTGCAAGGTGTCGATGGTCGTCTTTTGGACAACTGTCAAGTCAGCAGTCTTCCCCATGATTGTGTAGCCTATAGAACTAGACTGAAAGACCATTTAAAGGCCTTTGCAGGTGGTTTGAGTTAATTAGCTGATTAGAGTGTGGTACCAGGTGCCATCAATTTTGAACCTTTTCACAAGATTCTAATTTTCTGATATGCTGAATTTGAGATTTTCATTTGTTGTCATTTGTAATCATCAAAATTAAATGTAATAAACATTTGAAATATATGAGTTTGTATGTAATGTATGAATATAATATACAAGTTTCACTTTTTAAATGGAATTACTGAAATAAATCTACTTTTTCATTATATTCTAATTTTATGACCAGCACCTGTATATTGAATGTGTTTTTTTTTCAATGGTAATTGTATTGGTTAATTATCCGTTTAACACCTTGAATATTTTTGACTTAATTTAATTGAAGGAAGATGGCCAAAGTAATTGAATCTACCACTACACTACCACTACTACAGTGGAACCTGGGAACCCCGTTGGATTGCCAGATAGGCTTTTGGCCAAGATGGAAATACGTATTAGTTGTGTAAAACGTATATTGTAGAAATAAATTTTGAGAAAAAAGTTATAACGTAATGAATAATTATAGTTTATCATGGAGGAATAATATGTTATTTGATCCTGATAAAGTAAATTCACACGTTGTGACTAAACATGAATTTTACAGAAGAATTCAAATGATTTCAGTGAGGGATTTTATAATACACAAAGATTTTGTTCTTGGCTACTGAAAACTTAAATGATATGTTATTGGTATTTAAAGTATTTACATAGAATGGCCAATAAATATTGACAAATCAATTACTATGCACATACTATGACATAAACTTTAAAACATGTTAAACATATCTGCTAAATAAAATAATATGAAAACAGCACAATTTTAATTTAAAAAAGCATTTGTATATTAAGTATAATACAAAGTAATCATTATTTCCAAAAATATGTAACAATCTTGTTCTTAATGCTGCTTAGGATTCACACTTTGTCAAAGTTCTTGAGGTGTACATACTTTTTGTTTTGTTTCACTTCAGTGTAAAAAAAATTGAAGGTGCTTTAACTTGAAAGTGAAAGTCCTCTTGCTGCCTTGAAAATGCTATTGAAATGCATTTTGTAGTTCAGATTTTATTCATTGTCTCATCTTTGTATAAGAAAACTTTAGAGACAACGTCCAGAACCAGAAACAAACATGGAGAAAGAACCTTCATTTATGCCGCACAAATCTGGAATGAACTTCCACAATTAATGAAAAATAGCAGATATTAAATTTATTAAATAATAACAGGTTAGCAGGCGTTTTTGGAAAATTATAACATGTTTTCCAAAAACTTTGCATTATCTTAAAAAACTCTTATAGTGCTTGCCTGGTCTATTACTTTCATGAGAACTTATGACATCCTGTGCACTGTCAAGGAACCATGCTGAACATAATGTCACTCTGGAATTGTCATGTTGCCACTGTCACTAAAATTAACTAATAAGTCAATATTAGTGAACTTACCCAGTTTAATAATCAATAGCATTATATTAAGGTAATTGTATGAAAATAATTATAATCCGGAACTGACAGGAGCTTGTCCGCACTGATTTACCATGGCCACCTAGTGTCAGTCGTAGTGGTACCTAGTGGTAGCTATTATCAGTTGTTGCAGAAAAGGTCCCATCTGACATGCATTCAGTGCAGGTGTTGTCTTTCTCTGCTAAATCGGAACACCGGCTGTATATTTAAAAATGTACGAGAATTATGTTTTATTTAAGATATATTTCATTTCTCTTTGTTTGAAGTAAAGTTATCCATATGCTACATTCTATCTGAAACAAACAGAATGAGGTCACAGCAGCCTGTGGCACACATAGCCACTTGTGCCACCTTACTTGTGTCACTTGTGCCACCTTACCTGGTAGTAAGGCGGCACCAGCTAAGATGGCACAGTAGCCTGTGGCCTTGGGTGCCATGGGCTGCATTTCTATCTTTTTCAGATAGAATGTAGCATATGAACAACTTTAGTTGAAACAAATAGAAGTAAGTGTGCCACGTTATTTTAGAGCAGTGGTTCTTAACCTGGGTTCGATCGAACCCCAGGGGTTTGATGAGTCGGTCTCAGGGGTTCGGTGGAGCCTCTGCCGGGGAGGTAAAGACACACTTGTGTAAAGTCGTGATGACGCCCCCCTTTGCCATCACTTGCTGCAGAGGATCATGTTACATTGCTTAGCCAATCAGAGCTGCGGAGGAGCTCTGATTGGAGGAGCTCCACTCTCAGCATGGATTTGAACTTATGTCTTTAATTACTTCAGCAAAGCTTACAGTTTTTACCAAATTCTTTAGCTTTTGGTGTTCTTCTTAATCTGCTCCTTAGTCGCATCTTTTCAGGGTTGGTACTGCCTCTAGTGGCGTGGAGGTGGTAACACAACTAATATAATTACATTACTAAATCAGAATACCGCAAAGTATTTTGTGTGTCGTGGGGGTGCGGGGGGGAATAAGAGGGTTCGGTGAATGCGCATATGAAACTGGGGGGTTCGGTACCTCAAAAAAGGTTAAGAACCACTGCCTTAGAGTAGTGGCACCTTACGGCAGCTGTCAACATGTTTTCACTGAGGCTCTTTATTGGAAACTAAAATTTGAGACTGTATCCAACATAGACCAGGGCGTATATGGTTTTTTGAGGGAACACTACACAATGCAATACTTTGCGCCACATCCACCGGTCTTTTCTTGAATTATAAATTCTTTCATATTAAATCTGACACAGAAGCTGTCACCAAAGAATATTCTATTCCTATTCTATTGTTTTCCCCACTAAGCATATTTAAATATGCTGAACTATATAATTAAAAAATACATTAAAAATACAATTGTTTATAAATGTACCTGTTTGTATAAGGTTTCCAGTAACAAAACAGAATGTTATGGAAGATTAAATGCACAAATGGCAGCACTGACTTACAATTGTGCCTGCCAAACGTATAACGCTGAGTGGAGCGGTCGACAGTTCTAAGATTGCCGCCTTAAATCTCGTCAGTGACAATACGAGAGAGCAGTCCATGAGGCATGGACAGTATGAGGTTGCGGCAACCCTTGGAAGGTGCCGAAGTCAGTGGCAACACTGACAGCTGGCCCGAAAACAGTGGCACTTGTGACACATAATTGCAGGTGTCAGCGGAAGTGCCAGTATGAAGTGTTGAAGTCAGCTGAAGTCAGTGGAAACACTGACAGCTGGCCCCGATAGCAGTCGCACTTGTGACGCATAATGGCAGGTGTCAGCGAATTAATCAGAATTGATGTATCAGAATCACAAACATTTTTAGTTGTTTATTTATTGTAAGGCTTCATGTTGTTTTGCCTATTTCACATATATTGTCCACTTGATGTCACAGTGGAGCATATGAAGCACCGCAGTGCATCGGCTCATCAGTCCAGTGATTGGATGGAGTTCCTCAGGGCTTCATGTAGCTTCATCTCATCATCACTACTTTTCATTGTTTCCTCTGCTGCTCTGGTCAAAACCTACAGGCCCGATACCAGTCCCTATACTAACGGGAAATGGACCCACAGTTCTTCCTGTTTAACTTGGAAAAATAAATAACAAAGGAACAAAAACTAAACAACTATTAACGTAGGAATAAACTCATTTTTGTAAATAAACCCCAAAGATAAAGTAGACTAAAATATTTTTTTATATAATTCAGAGAATAATATCAACAATAATCCATGCTACAATTAATTTTGCGATAAAATATGTTTTTTAAGTCTGTTCATTTGAGAATTCTCCATATGTCAGCTGGATGTGACGACTGATCTGCATCTCTGTCTACACTTTTGACTTTTCAAGTGTTTTTTTTGTTGATTTTTGTTTTAAAGGATGAAAGATTTCTCCTACTTACTTCAATAAAGTTAAAAATAAATCTTTTTTTACTATTTTCTTGTCCAGGTTCCCTTCAGTGTAACCAAGAGAGAAGATCCACTCTGGACCAGGAGGAGTTAGAACCTCTGCAGGGAAAACAAGACCAGGAAGAGAAAGAAGATTATCAGATAAAAGAGAAAGAAGTTTACTGCAGTCAGGGTGAAGAACAGATTGAGTTTAAACAGGAGACTGATACCTGCATGTTGGTTCCTGTTGATGAGCAAACACACCAAACTGAATCAGAACCAAACAGGAACCAAGTCCTCTTAAAGGAAGCTGCTGAAGCTGAGAAGCAAAATCAGAAAAGAAGAAAATCTTTCTCATGTGTCATCTGTAAAAAGCGTTTCACTTTAAAATCTGTTTTTGATGCTCACCTGAGAACTCATACAGGTGAAAAGCCGTTTTCATGTGGGAGCTGTGGAAAAAGTTTCAGTCAAAAAGGTCATTTAACTCAGCACATGATGATTCACACTGGTGAAAAGCCGTTTTCATGTGGGAACTGTGGAAAAAGTTTTAGTCATAAACAGCATTTAACTCGGCACATGATGATTCACACTGGTGAAAAGCCGTTTTCATGTGGGAACTGTGGAAAAAGTTTTAGTCGACAAAATGAGTTAACTCGGCACATGATGATTCACACTGGTGAAAAGCCGTTTCATGTGGGAACTGTGGAAAAAGTTTTAGTCGAAAAAATTAGTTAACTCAGCACATGATGACTCACACTGGTGAAAAGCCGTTTTCATGTGGGAGCTGTGGAAAAGGTTTTAGGGGAAAACAGGAATTAACTCGGCACATGATGATTCACACTGGTGAAAAGCCATTTTCATGTGGGAGCTGTGGAAAAGGTTTTAGTAGAAAACGGCATTTAACTCAGCACATGATGATTCACTCTGGTGAAAAGCCGTTTTCATGTGGGAGCTGTGGAAAAGGTTTTAGTAGAAAACGGCATTTAACTCAGCACATGATGATTCGCACTGGTGAAAAGCCATTTTCATGTGGGAGCTGTGGAAAAAGTTTTCGTCAAAAACAGGAGTTAATACATCACATGATGATTCACACTGGTGAAAAGCCGTTTTCATGTGGAAGCTGTGGAAAAAGTTTTCGTCAAAAACAGGAGTTAATTCAGCACATGATGATTCACTCTGGTGAAAAGCCGTTTTCATGTGGGAACTGTGGAAAAAGTTTTAGTCGACAAAATGAGTTAACTCAGCACATGATGACTCACACTGGTGAAAAGCCGTTTTCATGTGGGAGCTGTGGAAAAGGTTTCAGGGAAAACAGGAATTAACTCGGCACATGATGATTCACACTGGTGAAAAGCCATTTTCATGTGGGAGCTGTGGAAAAGGTTTTAGTAGAAAACGGCATTTAACTCAGCACATGATGATTCACTCTGGTGAAAAGCCGTTTTCATGTGGGAGCTGTGGAAAAGGTTTTAGTAGAAAACGGCATTTAACTCAGCACATGATGATTCGCACTGGTGAAAAGCCATTTTCATGTGGGAGCTGTGGAAAAAGTTTTTGTCAAAAACAGGAGTTAATCAGCACATGATGATTCACTCTGGTGAAAAGCCATTTTCATGTGGGAGTTGTGGAAAAAGTTTTCGTCAAAAACAGGAGTTAACTCAGCACATTAGGATTCACTCTGGTGAAAAGCCGTTTTCTGGGGAACTGTGAAAAAGTTTTAGTCGACAAAATGAGTTAACTCAGCACATGATGACTCACACTGGTGAAAAGCCGTTTTCATGTGGGAGCTGTGGAAAAGGTTTCAGGGAAAACAGATTAACTCGCACATGATGATTCACACTGGTGAAAAGCCATTTTCATGTGGAGCTGTGGAAAAGGTTTTAGTAGAAAACGGCATTTAACTCAGCACATGATGATTCACACTGGTGAAAAGCCGTTTTCATGTGGGAGCTGTGGAAAAGGTTTTAGTAAAAACGCATTTAACTCAGCACATATGATTCCACTGGTGAAAGCCTTTTCATGTGGAGCTGTGAAAAGTTTTGTCAAAAACAGATATTCAGCCATTGATTCACTTGGTGAAAAGCCATTTTCATGTGGGAGTTGTGGAAAAAGTTTTCGTCAAAAACAGGAGTTAACTCAGCACATTAGGATTCACACTGGTGAAAAGCCATTTTCCTAGCGTTTCGAAATCTGTTTTTATGCTCACATGAGAACTCATACGGTTCAAAACTGTTTTCATGTGTAACTTGAAAAGGTTTAGTAGAAGCTTAACTGATTGATACCTGGTGAGCTTTGGAGCAAATTTCTCAAACAGAGTTTCTACTGAATGATTCACACTGGTGAAAGCCTTTTCATGTGGAAGCTGTGGAAAAAGTTTTCGTCAAAAACAGTTAACTCAGCACATAGGATTCCACTGGTGAAAGCCATTTTCTTGGACTGTGAAAAATTTAGTCAAAAAATAATTACCTCAGCACTAATGATTCACAGTGGTGGAAAGCATTTTCATGTGGACTGTGGAAATGTTTAGTAAAACTAAACAATATTCAGTGATTTATTTGGTTACACTAAATAAAGATGGGGGTTCATGTCTGTAAAGCTAAAAGTTGTTGTATTTATTAAATGTGATCATTGGATCTTCACATTTGGATTCTTGGTGATGAGCAACCATGACACATTTTCCTTCAGAGATGCTTGGTTTTTTCTGCCACATTTTGTATCTAAAAACAATACTGATATACTGTATGTTATTAACATACTGTACAACGTGAAGAGCAGAGGGCTCAGCACACAGCCCTGAGGAGAGCCAGGACTGATGCTGATAGCTGAAGTGGCTTTGGAGCCCACTGACTATTTCATGCACTAACAGAGTTTGACTGGACATGGACTCCCTTCCAGAACATTCTCACAAGATTGGACTCGAGGGATTTATTTGTATTATTCCATCATGTATAGAGAAAGAGTGGGTAGGTGGGTGTTGTTTACCTTAATACACTTATTATAAAAAAATACAATGTGCTGTTATCAACTAATTGTGCATTCTCAGATATAACTACATATAACATAAATCTCGAAGGTTTCTCTTCAAAACAAGATGAGATTGTAACTGATGCTATTTGTGTCAGTAACCAGCTTAACTGTCCCTATGTAAAAGTTTTAAGAATAAATAAGAAATACTGTTAATATTCATCATAAACTAATTTACGTACACTGATCTTTATTTCAGGCATTATGGTTGTCAATAATTTAGTGTTTTTGGTTTAGTTGTATTTTTCTCTTTTCTGTTGCAGCTGTCTTCTATTACTACTATGAAAATATTTTACGTTTTTCAAAAAGAACTGGCACTTTGAGAACTCTTTACATGTAATAATCGAAGGATCCACAAGGTGGCGGTAAAGCAATAACATGAAAACCGACAATCATAAAACCCCGAAGAAGAAGACAAAGCGGATTGCACGTGGTCTGTTGTGTTGAATGAGTGTTTCTCTGAAAACTATCTTCTGTCCAGTTTTAACGGGTTTCTCAAAAAGCTCCTGTTAACAGCTGCTGAAGCAACATTCAGAGTTTAAAGGAATCATCGTCAAGCCAGAGGAAGAGATGGATGATCAGCGCAGACTGCTGGATTTATCCCGGACCCCCCAGATAATCTTACACCGATTAGGTAGGAAACAGCAGCGTTTGGACGGAGGTTCATGTCTGAACCTTTATGTATGAGGATCATTATAGTAACTGTTCCGCTCCCGTGTAAATATTTTGTTAACGTGTCGAATAATCCAGGATAATTTTTTATGAAGCACGTAAAACGGAGACCTGAGTGAAGTTGGCCCCCCCACCTTCTTCAAATCAGACAAAATTGGGTTCAAATGTTTGTGCTACGTTTGTGCTGGTTTGTGCAGCAAGGATTTTTGTTTGTGCTGCTTTGGCTTTGAAGATATTAATGAAAGTGTAAAGGTCAAAAGGTCAACCAGCCCCCCCACTTTTATGAAATCAAACAAAATTGGCGTCAAACGTTAGTGCTACGTTTGTGCTGGCTAGTGCAGCAAAAATTTTCGTTCGTGCTGCTATCATTTTGAAGCTATAAAGAAAGTTGGATTTCATAAACGTTTGGGGGGTTGGTTGACCTTTTAACTTTTACACTTTCATTAATATCTTCAAAGCCAAAGCAACACAAACGAAAATTTTTGCTGCACAAACCAGCACAAGCGTAGCCGAGTTGATTGACACCCATTTTGTCTGATTTGAAGAAGGTGGGGGGTTGGTTGACCTTGGATGATCACTAGAAACATTTCTTTTTATCTTTAAAATGATAGCGGCACAAACGTAGCACAAACGTTTGACACCCATTTTGTCTGATTTGAAGAAGGTGGGGGGGCCAACTTCACTCAGGTAAAACGGAGAACTCACCTAAACCCGAGCCTAGTTAAAGTTTAACTTTTTTTTTTCATAAATCAGTGTCTCTGGTGACATAGCGAATAACAAGCCAATCACAACCATCTGGTCTCTCCTGTTTTTTTCCGTTTTCTTTTTGATCCAGCCATAGTTTCATACAAGCAGATTAATCAGAATTTCAATTCAATTCTATTTTATTTTATTTTTTTTTACTATTTTATTAATTGTATGGCTTCATGTTGTTTTGCCTATGTCACATATATTGTGATCTTGATGTCACAGTGGAGCATATGTATGGGGTTCCATTTGTGTCAAAAATAAGTGTAGATGTGGTTGGTCTATGTCGTTGGCCTGTCATTGCTATGTGTCGTTGGTCTATTTTGCATGTAGATGATTCATTTGTAGATGTTGAATATGTCGGTCTTTCAATATCAGTGGTTTCAATAAAATTGTTTTCAAAATGCTTAGATTTCTACCTCTTATTTTCTTTAGGCATTAGTCAGGGCAGCTAAGGAGGTCGAGGGGTCCTGGCCCAGTGAAGGGGGTGCTAAATTTCTTTTTAAATCTGTATATCCATTTTTAAGAAGAATTTTCACTGTCGGCATGTATTTGAACTTCTCTCTTTTTACTTCAGTGCAGCTCACAGTTTTAAACAAATTCTGTAGTTTTCGGCGTACTTCTAAATCTGCTCCTTAGTCGCATCTTTTTGGGCTTTTACTGCCTTTTGTGGCGTGGGGTGGTAACACAACTAATATAATTACAAAATGCCACAAAGTCTTTATTAATACTGGCCTTAGGATAATAATAATAATAATAATAATAATAATAACAACAATAATAATAATAATGATAATAATAATAATGTGCCTGTGCAAATTCCAAACCGGATTCCAAAAAAGTTGTGAGACTAAACAAATTGTGAATAAAAACTGAATGCAATGATGTGGAGGTGCCAGCATCTAATACACAGTCCAGTCACATTAATGTGACCATCTGTCAAAAGCCAGAATAACCACCTTTCGCAGAGCGAACTGCTACGAGACGTGCAGGAAGAGAGTCACTTAGGTCCCTGAAGGTCTTCTCTGGGATGTTGAGCCATGCCGACTCTAATGCCGTGGCCAGCTGCGCTAGATTACGCGGTTGAGGATCCATGGCGCGAACAACTCGATCGAGATGGTCCCACAGATGCTCGATTGGGTTTAAGTCAGGTGAGTTTGCTGGCCAGGGGAGGACGGTAAACTCATCCTGGTGCTCTTCGAACCACGCACGTACACTGGCAGCTGTATGGCACCTCGCATTGTCCTGCTGGAAGATGCCATCATCCTGAGGAAAAACAATGCGCATGTAGGGGTGGACATGGTCCGCAAGGACAGATGCGTACTTGTATTGATCCATCGTGCCTTCCACAATAATCAGTGAACCCAGAGAATGCCAGGAAAACATTCCCCAGACCATAATGCTCCCGCCTCCAGCTTGGACCGTTCCTGCAATGGTTGCAGGGTGGTTCCTTTCAGAGGTTTCACGCCTTATACGCCAACGTCCATCTGTCCGAGGGAGCATAAAACGCGATTCATCTGAAAACGCTACCTGTCGCCACTCATGGACGTCCAGCTGCTGTACTGGATGCAATTCTACCTCTTATTTCTTAGGCATCAGTCAGCATAAGGACGACCAGGGTCGCTCGGGCCCAGTGACAGTGCTAAATTTTTTAACTGTATATATTTTTGGAATTTTCACTTGGATGTATTTGAGTTTCTCTTTGTAACTTCAGTCTATCTCACAGTAAACAATCTCCGCAGTTTTCGCGTACTTCAATCTTGCCCGTAGTCGCATCTTTTTGGTTTTGACTGCCATTTTGGCTGGTCGGTAACACAACTAAGATACATTACAAAATGCCCGAAATGCTTTCATTAAACAATGTCTGCCTTAGGATATAAATCTATAATTATATTAACGCCAACAATGATAATATTTGAAGCCATAATTAATATAATGCACTGTGCTTTCCACCTGCTTCCGTTGATGGTACTAAAAAATGAATGAAATAACGGGGATGCAATGATGTGGAGTGCAGCTGTGTATTTTATTCACAATAGAACAGAAATCACAGATCAAAACTTTAAACTGAGAGAATGTATAATTTTATGAGAAAAATATGTTGTTTCAAAATTTCATGGAGTCAACAAATCCCAAAAAAGTTGGGACAAGGCCATTTTTACCACTGTGTGGCATCTCCCCTTCTTACAACACTCAACAGACGTCTGGGGATAGAGGAGACAAGTTTCTCAAGTTTAGAAATAGGATTGCTCTCCCATTCATGTCTAATACAGGCCTCTAACTGTTCAATCGTCTTGGGCCTTCTTTGTCACACCTTCCTCTTTATGATGCGCCAAATGTTCTCTATAGGTGAAAGATCTGGACTACAGGCTGGACATTTCAGTACCCAGATCCTTCTCCTATGTAGCCATGATGTTGTGATTGCTGCAGAACGTGGTCTGGCATTATGTTGTTGAAAAATGCAGGGTCTTCCCTGAAAGAGATGATGCCTAGATGGGAGCATATGTTGTTCTAGAACCTGAACATAGTTCTCTGCATTAATGGGGCCTTTCCAGACATGCAAGCTGCCCAGGTGACCAGCACTCACACAACCCCATCCCATCAGTGATGCAGGCTTCTGAATAGCGCATTGATAACAACTTGGGTTATCCTTGTCCTCTCTGGTCCGGATGACATGGCGTCCCAGTGTTCCATAAAGAACTTCAAATTGTGACTCATCTGACCACAGAACAGTCGTCCATTTTGCCTCACTCCATTTTAAATGACTCCTGGCCCAGTGTAAACGGCTGAGCTTGTGGAGCTTGCTTACAAATGGCTTCCTCTTTGCACTGTAGAGTTTCAGCTGGCATCGGCGGATGGCACGTGGATTGTGTTCACTGACGATGCTTTCTGGAAGTATTCCTGAGCCCAGGCTGTTATTTCCTTGATACTGGCATTCCTGTTTGAGGTGCAGTGATGTTTAAGGGCCCGGAGATCACAAGCATCCAGTAGAGTTTTACGGCCTTGACCCTTATGCTCAGCGATTGTCCCAAATTTTCTGAATCTTTTGATGATGTTACCCATGGTTGACGATGATAACTTCAAAGTCTTTGCTATTTTACGCTGGGTAACAACATTCTGGTATTGCTGCACTATCTTTCTGTACAACAATGGTGGATTTGGTGATCTTCTTACCATCTTGGCTTCAGAGAGACACTGACACTCTAAGAAGCTCTTTTTATACCCAATCATATTGTCAATTTAACTAATTAGTGTTAAATTGGTCTTCCAGCTGTTTGTTATATGTTCAGTTTCCTTTCTCCAGCCACGTATTACTACTTGTCCCAACTTTTTTTTTGGATTTGTAGACACTTTGAAATTTTGAATCAATGTAGTTTTTCTTTAAAATGTTACAATTACTCACATTAAACATTTGATCTGCCATCTATGTTCTATTACGAATAAAATATTGACATTTGTCATCTTCACATCATTGCTGTCAGTTTTTATTCACAATTTGTTTAGTGTCCCAACTCTTTTTTGGAATCCGGTTTGTAATTTGCACAGGCACATTTATTATTATTATTATTATTATTATTATTATTATATTATTATTATTATTATTTTTATCCTAAGGCCAGTACTAATAATAAATAATAAAGACTTTGTGGCATTTTTATTTAGTAATTTAATTACATTAGTTGTGTTACCACCCCACGCCACTAAAGGCAGTAGAAGGCCCAAAAAGATGTGACTAAAGAGCAGATTTAGAAGTACACCAAAAAGTACAGAATTTGTTTAAAACTTTGAGCTGCGCTGAAGAAAATAAGAGAGAAAAGTTCAAAAGCATACTGATGGTGAAAATCATTCTTAAAATGAAATTAAGATATATCGCAGATATGAAAAAAAATTAAAAGCGTAAGGCCGCGGATCTATGGGAAATGGCGGTTCTGCTCAAGGCCAAGCACATATGGGATGTAATGTTGGAGAGGCTGTCTGAAATCTATCCCTTGAGAAATGGCACAACGGCACAAAAAAGACCTGAAAAACAAATCCTAGAAACCATCTTGCAGCTTTTTATGTCTTACTGTATCTTCCTGCCTCCAACTTACAGCAGGGAAAACAACTGTTGAACACGTCAATGTTTTATTCACTAAATAAATTTCTATTGATTTTAAATGTGCAGCAGATGTTGGTAACAACCCAGGTAATCCTCACATTCAAAATGTCTATCTGTAGTAGGTGGAAGAACACAATAAGTATGTAGCTGCTCCCCAGTACTCGAATAAATTGCGCGGTCTCGACGGGTGAATTTTCAAGGTTTGTTTATTTTCTTTGACATGGATCATCAATCACTGTAGTCACCTTGATCACTTCAGACATCATAATCACTGTGAAAACTAAACAGATACACAAATATTAGAATATAAACATAAACTTACAATACAAACAAAATAAAACGTACCTCGCTGCCTTCACCGAGGAACACCTAAGTGTTGGTAGTTTCAAGCACCTTTGACAGTTCATTCATTTGCCAGCTTTTATAGGCCTGCCCTCATTAGCTACGGCAGCCCGTGAGGTACAAAAAAAACTTTACAAAGTGCAAATACAATTAAAATACAAATCAACAGTGGTAATCAACAGACAAATGTCATTAAACAATCCGCAACATACTTAAATAATTTACAATGAATAATTACCAATTTGAATAATTTAGGAAACTTAATTAAAATGATTCACTATCCATTACAAAGTATGTTTTGAATGCAAGAAGCGAGAGATGCGGAAATGCAAAGAAAGCAGCTATAATCTCCAATTAAATCATTCTCCTTATCGAAACCAATTAATAGTCCTAACTTAATGCATTTTGAAAGGATTCTTATAACAGATATATTGTACAAGAACCACATCACGATGGAATCAAGCTAAAACCTCTCAAGACCTTCACAGCCTTAGTGCTACAAAACAGTTAACTTTATTCTTCAACTTTGTGGGCACAAAAAAGGAATTTGACTTCAGTCTCGCGTCATAATCGAAGTGCAGTCACAAACAGCAAACTCCTAATTTTAAAGTAGGTATCGCTCCACATATATGCCTGTGAATTTTGCAATATTTCTGACGGAGGACACAGAGAAAAACATCAGAATCATTAACCGATCGAACACATATGCAGCGACCGCATACAAAACATAGACATATGCAACATCTACATATGCATCATCTACATGCAACATAGACCAACGACATAGACCAACGATACATAGCAACAACATAGACCAACGACATCTACACAAATGGCATCTACATCTACACATATGGCATCTACTTATTTTTGATACAAATGGAACCCCATACATATATAGCACTGCGGTGCATCGGCTCATGAGTCCAGTGATTGGATGGAGTTCCTCAGGGCTTCATCAAGCTTCATCTCATCATCACTACTTTTCATTGTTTCCCCTGCTGCTCTGGTCAAAACCTACAGGCCCAACCCAGTGCATGCTGGTCCGATACCAGTCCCTATACCTACGGAAAATGGACCCACAGTTATTCCTGTTTAACTTAGAAACTAAATAACAATGTAACAAAAACTAAACAACTATTAACCTACAAATAAACTCAATATTGTAAATAAACTCCAAATATATAAAGTGGACTAAAATATTTTTTTTTATATAATTCAGAATTATACAAATAAATAACATCTTGACATAATGTAATTTACTGTTAAATATCAACAATAATCCCTACTACAATTAATTTTGAGATAAAATATATTTTTTAGATCCGTTTCCAAATGTCGACTGGATGTGACGACTGATCTGTCTCTGTCTGCGCTTTTGAATTTTCAAGTGTTTTTTGTTGATTTCTGTTTTAAACAATGAAAGATTTCTCCTACTTACTTCAATAAAGTTAACAATGACTCTTTTTCTGTGTTTTCTTCTCCAGGTTTCCTACAGTTTAACCAAGAGAGAAGATCCACTCTGGACCAGGAGGAGTTAGAACCTCTGCAGGGAAAACAACACCATGAAGAGAAAGAAGATAATCAGATAAAAGAGAAAGAAGTTTACTGCAGCCAGGGTGAAGAACAGATTGAGTTTAAACAGGAGACTGATACCTGCATGTTGGTTCCTGTTGATGAGCAAACACACCAAACTGAATCAGAACCAAACAGGAACCAAGTCCTCTTAAATAAAGCTGCTGAAGATGAGAAGCAAAATCAGGAAAGAAGAAAACCTTTTTCATGTGTGATGTGTAAAAAGTGTTTCACTTTAAAATCTGTTTTTGATGCTCACATGAGAACTCATATGGTTCAAAACCTGTTTCATGTGTGAAGTGTGGAAAAAGTTTTAGTTATAGACAGAATTTAACTCGGCATATGATAATTCACACTGGTAAAAAGTCATTTTCATGTGGGAGCTGTGGAAAAAGTTTTAGTCGAAAGGATCAGTTAACTCACCACATGATGATTCACACTGGTGAAAAGCCGTTTTCATGTGGGAGCTGTGGAAAATGTTTTATTGAAAAAAAGCAGTTAACTCACCACATGATGATTCATACTGGTGAAAAGCCGTTTTCATGTGGGAGCTGTGGAAAAAGTTTTTGTCACAAAGTTAGTTTAACTCAGCACATGATGATTCACAATGGTGAAAAGCCGTTTTCATGTGGGAGCTGTGGAAAACGTTTTAGTCGAAAAAAGGACTTAAGTCGGCACATGATGATTCACACTGGTGAAAAGCCGTTTTCATGTGGGAGCTGTGGAAACAGTTTTAGTCTAAAACGGCATTTAACTCAGCATATGATGATTCACACTGGTGAAAAGCCCTTTTCATGTGGGAACTGTGGAAAAAGTTTTAGGGAAAAAAAGCAGTTAACTCACCACATGATGATTCACACTGGTGAAAAGCCGTTTTCATGTGGGAGCTGTGGAAAAAGTTTTCGTCGCAAAGTTAGTTTAACTCACCACATAAAGCGTCACACTGATGAAAAGTCATAGAAGCATTTTCCATACATGTCCTATGTTGAAGTTCACTTTTCAATGATTTGGTATAACACTAGAATGAGAAACTGGAGGGGTTTCATGTCTGTAAAGCTTAACGTTGTATTTGTTAAATGTGATCATTTGGATCTTCACATTTGGATACTTAGAGTTGTGCAACCACGGCACATTTGTTCCTTCAGAGATGCTTGGTTTTTTTTGTTGGCATATTCTGTATCAAAAAACAATACTGATAAACTGTATGTTATTGTATTAACATCCTGTTTCTGTACAACATGAAGAGCAGAGGGCTCAGTACACAGCCCTGAGGAGAGCCAGTACTGATGCTGATAGCTGAAGTGGCTTTGGAGCCAACTGACTATTTCATGCACTAACAGAGTTTGACTGGACATGGACTCCCTTCCAGAACATTCTCACAAGATTGGACTTGAGGGACTGAGTTGTATTATTCTATCCTGTATAGAGAAAAAGAGGGTGGGTGGTTGTTGTTGACCTTAACACACTTATAATAAAAAATATAATGTGCTGTAACAAACTAATTGTTCATTCTCAGACATATCTACATACAACGAAAATCTCTAAGGTTTCTCTTCAAAACCAGTTGAGATTGTAACTGATGCTGTTACTTGTTTCAGATTATATTAACCAGTTTCACTCTCCCTATGTAAAAGTTTTGTGTATAAATAAGTAAACATGTTTATGGAACATGTAAGAAAGCATAGTAGATTATTATTGTCTTCAATAATTTGATGTCTTTTGTCTTGGTTGTATTTTTCTCTTTTCTGCTGCAGCTCTCTTCTATTATGACTATAAAAAGATGTTATGTTTTCTAGGCTGTGACTCAGTTACATATTACATTTACTCAGTTGCATTTATTTGAAAAAAGAAAAGAGAACTTTTTACTTTTTACTTTTACTTGAGTAAAATTATTAATACTGCTACTCTTAAATATTTCTGGCTACTACACACTTTGAGTTACTTCACTAAATGAAGAATAAACATGCTTTTACCAAAATGACAGACACGCATACAGTTTATGTTAAAACGAGATTTTATGTCTGTACACAATCCTTGTACTAATTTTCTGTGTCTGTTGTACTATTTGGAGATCAAGCGCTGACTGTAAATACTGGTTTTATTCATTTTAACCAAAAGAAATTTGATCTAAAAGTCTTATTCTCAAAATGGTAATTATATTTCTTTTATATTAGTATTTAAAATGTCACAATTTGCTCATAAGTTTATAGTTTTGTTTGTCTGATGACATAATTTTTAAATGTGAATTAAACCGTAATGATTTGTTACTCAGAAACCAAGCAGATATTCTCTTTATATGGTGTTTTACTCTTACTTTAATAATTTCTCGGACAGCCTGTGTTTACCATTTAATACATAACTAAAGACACTCCCTGGAAAAAGTCCCCCAGAAGACATTTTAATATAAAAATGACCAAAATTACAGGAAAACAAATACATATAAGATTGGACCAACATCAGATCTCTGGTGTAACAATAAATTATTAGCTGCTGTTTAGAAAACCATCTGCATCATCAGTCGTCTGTGATGTACAGCAATATTTCCTTTTAGTGCTTACACTCTTTGCACAACGCGCAACGGTTTCAGATGGACATAAATATAAACATAGTATTTTGGAAATGTAAACAAATGCTTCTTTAAATTAAAAAAGCAATGCAATGTGTACATATGTGAGCTAATGTTCTATGCCGTTCTATGACAGCTGCTTTGGAAAACTCATTATTATGTCTCAGGGTCAGAGATATTCATATTTACTCTGCATAATCAGTGCCAGCAAAATATAAACATTTCAGCAGAGACCCAGTCAGAGAAGGTCTAATTACAGCTCTACAAACATGCAAAGCAATTTGTCCCTCAAATGTTAATTTTATACAATTTAAAATATTACCACCACTCTATTAAAGACCTGTTTTGACAGAAACACTTTAGAAACAAACTTTGTTAGCAGGATCTTCAGCATGAAAACAAGAGGTAGTTGATGAAAAGAAATCCAAACAATCTCAGTTTTACCTTTTCTCCGCCTGCCTTTGCCTCTCTTCCTGGTGAAAAGTGCTTGATGAGAATTAAATATCAGCTGAATTTAACTGATTCAATCTGGTAAAGTACTGAGTACATACTGAGAATTTTATTCATCTATTGATTTTTTGTGCGTCTGATCTTTTAAAAAGACATTATTCTTTGAAACCCAGTGCAACTATAAATCCTGATAGTGACAAATGAGAAAAATAGGGTGATGTAAAAGTTCAGCACCACCTGCAGCTGTGAGTACAGTTGAGTTATGACATCACTGGAGCTTATCGGCCATCGTATTAACCTCCATGTGACACAACATACAGATCTTAGGGATCATTTGAATCTGAAAGCTTCATGATGCACCACCATCTGCTGCTCCCATCTCATTGCTGGGCAAACAGAAATCCAGTCCTTGAGGTCCAGTGGATGTTTTTGGATGTGTTTCTGCTTGAACACCTGATTTATATGGCTTACAGTCTATAACTTGTTAAAAAACATGTTGATCTATTACTTTCAGTTGTACAGAAGAACAAACTGAAAAAATGCTGACTAAGGTCTATTCAATTTGTGAACATCAATAAAATCCAAGTAAACATTATGTTGAGTTTTAATATTCAAGTGACAATTTCTAATTAATAAATGTGCATGTTCAATGCATAACACGTTTGGTGAGAATGCACCATGAGTCTGTCTCTTCATCAGATGTCTTGGATCTGATGAAGACCCAGAGGCTGATATTTATTATCCTCATCTTCATCTGACAACTCCAGATCTGAATCTCCCTCCTCCATCTAGTGAGAATCCTGTTTCACTTCTTTCTCCTACAACAATGTGGAGTCATTAAATACACTAAAATAGTCCTGATGTCCATTGTAATTGACATTCAGAAAAGGTCTGTTATTTATAAACAAAAATTATTAAATTGTTTATACTGGTCAAAATTTTATTATTGCTATTTAATTAACAAGAATATAAATAATTATCATGACAAAAATAACAAAACAAAAAAAATATTTGACTCGTTTGCCCTCTTTCCATAAAATGTGGTTTCTGGCAGGTCGGCCATTTTATTTTAGGAATTAAAGGGACTTTTCGGTATGCAAACCTATAAGTGTGAACAAAAAATAAGCTTCAACAAACTTGACTTCCCTCGGCCTTGGTTTCGGGTTAGGTGGTCTTGACCACAACACTGGTGATAGCCTCTCAATAAGCCACAGGATGGGCAGCAACCAGCGGTAACTGAACAAAGCAGCAGAGCTCATTGATATACAGATACAACAGGAATGGTTCTTATCTGGTGAAGTGAAGAAACTGAAACATGTTGTGGGATGTAGGAGATACGAATCAGACAATATTAATTTGGATTCGTGGAAAGCTGGAATACTAATACTGTATTTGTTTTATTTAGATAAAGTGGAAGAAAAGATTTTACGTTTATCAAAGAAAACTTTGCAGATCCATTTCAGCCAAAATTTAATTAATAAATAAATGGGTGAAATAAATAAAAAATGAGTAAAATAAATTTAAAAATGAACAAAATGAGTGAAATAAATTACAAAATGGTTAAATAAATAGTTTATCTTTTTCATTAACCCAATTTTTTATTTCTTTTTTTCATTTAACCACTTTTCAATTTCCCTTTTTCATTAACCCATTTTTTCATTTATTTATTTTCCATATTATCAATTTCTCTATTCCCTTTTTTCTTTTATCTATTTTTAATTTACCCACTTTTGAATAATCTCTTTTTCTGTTAACCCATTTTTCATTAATCTATTCTTTAATTTAACCCTTTTCCCATTTCTTTTTTCCATTAGCCAGATTTCCTATTTCCCACTTTCATTAATCAATTTTTCACATTTCCCTTTTTTACTTACCCATTTTTATTTTCTCTATTTTTCGTTTACCCATTTTTAGATAATCTCTTTTTCTATTTTCCCATTTTTCATTAATCTATTCTTTAATTTAACCCTTTTCCCATTTCTTTTTTCCATTAACCCGATTTCCTATTTCCCACTTCCATTAATCAATTTCTCACATTTCCCTTTTCTACTTACCCGTTTTTATTTTCTCTATTTTTCATTTAAGTTGTGTTTGAAAAATTGTTAATTTCCCATTTTCCAATTTCCTTTATTCATTTAGTATTTCCTTATTTTCTTATTTATCACATTCTATTTTCCCCCTCTTGAAAAAAGGGGGAAAAGACTAAATTCAAATGAGGAGAAGCACGTCATCAGGCTACAACTTCCCCAATTGGTTGGTTAGCGTCACCGTACTTTGCTTCAAGAAAGATGGCGACCTACTAACTGGTTATCAATAAGCTGAAGCTCATTAACGTCATTAGAAAATGGTGTTATTACTCCTGACTTTACTTTTCGTGTGGCTGCTGAGACAGAACGTGTTTCAGCTCGCGGCTCTCATGGACTCAAGGCTTCACGTCGGGACTTTTTACAGTTTGAAAGAAGCGGCCGCTGAAGTTGGCTTACGACTGAGGTTTGGGACACCTTCGTAGCTACCAGCTATGATCCAACTATAAGGATCAACTTTACTGTACATTGTAAGTGAACTGCAATATCCACAGGAAGCTCTATGGAGCATTGAGCTGAGAGCATGAGAGTGACGAGCCTTGGAGATCTGCATGGAGGACATCTTTCAGACATTGACGCTGCTGTCCGTCCAGGATCCGCCGGTTACCCAAACGTTACCCGGTAAGCTACCGCTGATGATGTTTGTTTTCCAACTAGTCATATTTAATCAATAGGGGTGATCAATTATGATCACGGAAGGTTTTGAGTTGATAACAGGTGACAAACTGAATGCCGCCAGGATGTTGAGACCAGCTCTGATCCAATACATCTTATTAAGGATAAAATCAACAAAACATGTTCAAATTAATGGCCTAACAACATTAACAATCTCACTAATTGTTGTTTAAACAAGGCGTGTGCATTTCGGTACCATTACAAAAATAAAAAGAGACTCAAAGACCCTGAAAACCTAATATCATTTGAATCCTTTGTGTTTTTAACTAATCTCTGCTGGGTTTGTGGGGTGCAGGCGGTTGCCACGGCAACAAGTTGATCATTAAACGACAGTAATAAGGTAGTAGTGGTTTAGAGTCGATCACCTTGTTTTACCTGACGACCTGAATACAGGTAATCTGATCTTTAGTGAGGGTACAGAATGGATAAAAGTTGAACTCCTGCTACAATCTTTGCCTCTTTTGGTTACATCCCTGAATTGTGCCAAGTGTGGCCCACATGCATACATGTCTATCCATATAAAGTAAATATGACTCAGTAGTTCTTTGTGAATGTATAACATGGCCAACATAGTTTCCCGGTTTTTGGTCAACATGTGCCTCAACATTTGGTTACTGTTCCTTAGAGGTGGACCCACAATTTCTACTCCAGGAATAACAGTAGCACTTCAACATGTTTTTACTCAAAGTAAAAAGTAGCTGAATAAGAAATTACACAAGAGTAAATAAGCATTTGGTAAAAAGTGTATACAAGTACTGAGTAACACTGAGTAAGTTATCAATTATTTAATATCTAAAAAATTGCACAATTAGAGGGCTCAAAATATAAAGTTCAGTGGAAATTTTGGTAATTTAAAGACAAAATTTTAAAAAAAATTAAATAGTGATTCTTCATAATAAAATGACTTGAGTAAAAGTAAAACGTTCAGCATAGTAAGAGTATTCCTAACAGTTCATTTGAGTTTTAAAAAGTTACTCAACTATATTTGAGTAAATGTAATTATTCACTCCTAAACTCTGCCCTTCTGAGGAAACAGAAGAAGGAACTGTTAAGGAAATAAATTCATCTTGATATTAAACATTGTTTCAATTAACAAATAAGTCATAAATAACACCCAGAACATATTGTGTTATGTTTATTCAAAGGCGAAGGAACAGAATGACTGTGGAGGTTTCTGGCTGAGATGGACCACAGCTGACACAGCGAACAGTGAGGAGAACCGTCTGCACTGTGAGCAGCACCAGAACTCCTGATGGGTCCTTCAGGAAGAACCAGAGAGATGGACGACCACCGCAGAGAAGAGTTCACCAAACATCAGAGGAAACATGAATGCTGGGGCTCAAACAGATCAGCCTCTTTTCTTAAACCCAACACACACAGGGAGTTGTGGCCTGATTAAAAACCTGCTAACTTCAATTTAACTGAAACACAGAATATCCAGAAATGTGATGAACTTCAGCTATAGAGTGAAAATAACCCAATGAGATGAAAACATTTGTCTATATCACTCTGTTACACAGGACATTAACATTTTACATTTTAAATGTTTGTTCCAGAGCACCTGAAATAAACGATAGCATTAGCTCATCCATCAGACATTTACTGAGGCCTGAAACATGAAGGGCAGACAGACCTGAGGACTGACTGGTTAAAGTATTTCACTGACACTTCAGATTACAGATTTCCAGTTGAAGGCGTCTCCAAGTGAACACAATTATTCAATAAACCAAACTGAGTAAAATAACTGTTAGGGTTACTATTAAGAAGCCAATATGTCATGTTTGTTCATTTCTACCTTGTCCTACATACAATGTACTCCACTCACTGTTTAGCTTCACGTTGAAGAACATTCAGTGTAATAAAACCAAAAAAATAAAACAGGTCGAAAACTTTCAATCTGTATTCGATTTTTGTAGCTTTGTTTTATTAAGATTCTTTTGTTTATTTTAAGCCACAAACACTTATTGTCTCTGGGATGTGAAAACATGAGATTTGATTAACCCTCCTGTTGTTCTCGGGTCAAAATGACCCGCTACTGTGTTAAACCCCCCCAAAAATCCACTAAATGTTATTTTTTTAACTTGAGATTTTAAGACTTTTCCTAGATTGGCCCAAACAATAAAAAAGTTACATTTTGCTTTTATTTACATTTCCATGTAAGCAGTACAAAAAAAAGGTACAAAGATGGTTTACGGGTCTAAATGACCCGTGAGGCAAATAGAGTTGAAATCAAGGTCATATAGTTATTTACAAACCACAGAAGGTAACAAAGTTTTAGATGTCTCAGATCAATCAGTAACAGGAGTAAACCAGGCAAATCAGGTGGTGTCCTCGCAGACTTCAGAAGAACACCTGTTGTCAAGTTCTTTTTGGTTTAGTTTGATTTACTATGTGACCCCCACTTGAAAGGGACCGTTTCAACTGTGAACCTTCAACTTGATTTCACTCAGAGAGACTTTAATTTCGTTGACTCATCTTTATTTTTTACATGATGGTCCACATAGCTCATCTCAATAGGTGAAAAACCTCAAACGAAACAGAAAGCCATCTATTACATTTTGACATTAACAAGGTAAATGCATTGTGAAAATCATATTTCTACCCCTTCAAACCAATTATTTCAAATAATATTTTTTAGTAAATTCAATACATAAATTAGCATTTCATTTTTATCAATACCTGTTAAATACCTTCACAAACATTCCAACCAACATTTCCTTTTCTTTATACTTTAACCAATAAACACCAAGTGTATTTTCCATTTTTTTTTCTTTTCACCCTACTAACTTGACTTCAACAAAACTAAACAACTTAATACAACAAACAATTCAGCAGCATTGAGGCTTACCGGCTGTCTTTCACAGCTTGTTGAAACTTTTACACAGTTCTGAGCTTGAATGCTCCAGCACTGTTTGCATCTCATGCTCTCAAACCAGGACTGACAGGTCAGTCACACCAAATGTAGCTGCACTCTGATTGCTAGGAGATTAAAGATTGAGTCCACCTGGTTCTCCTCACTAACAGGCAGAAGGGAGTTGCAAAAAGGTGCAGGGGAGTGGCAGAGGGGAGTGGTTACCTAGCAGTTTACCGGAACACCTGTTATTTCAAGAGGTTATAAAGGTCCTGCATAACAGGACCTTTATAATTGAGGCTTTAGGGGTGATTTTCTCACATGTACAGCAAGACAACGCTGATTCAGAAGAGGAAGTAGAGGATGTATCCGAAGAAGATGGAGAGGAATACAACCCAGAGCATGATGAATCATCTTCAGAAGAAGAAGAAAACACTGAAGCTGAAAGTGAGACTTACCTTTCAAAAAATGGCAAAATAACATGGTCCTCAGCGGCATATGACCAACACGGCATGCATGCAGAACAAAACATTATAAAGATGACCCCAGGATCCACAAAGTATGCTGTTTCTCATGCCCATGATATTGTTTCTACATTCTACCTGTTTATCACACCAGCAATAGAAAAATAATCCTGGAGATGACAAATCTGGAGGGTTTTCGCAAATATGGAGACAGCTGGAAAAAGATGGTTGAGATTGACCTGCCGGCCTACTTAGGGCTGATAATCCTAGCAGGTGTATACAGATCCCGAGGTGAGGCTGCAGCTAGTCTATGGGATGCAGAGAGTGGAAGGCCAATTTTAGCACATTTAGCTAGTTTTATAGGGCATAAAGGCCCTTAGTTCTGATACCTGATGTTATTTTTATGGAGTAAAATAGTAGGATTATTAGAAAATATTAACATATAGGATCAGTTGTAATTTAGCAGTGACGTGCGGTCAGGGGAGGCAGGTGAGGCAGAGCCACACCTGTCATCATGGAAAAATAATATTGCTATTTTCACCCTGTGGTTTTGTACTAAAAAGTATCTATTTTTTTTACTTAGCTTAACCAATTCTGATGAGTTTTTCCTCAAAATCGCTGGATTTTCGCATTTTCCCATTCAAACGCTCAGAAGCGAAGCCGGGGAGGCAGCAGCGAGCTCAGCCTCTCTTGGGTTACGTAATCGCTCGCTAACTGCACTGGCTGCATGTTCGTCCTGTCTGTACGCCGGCAATAAAATGGCTAAGAAACATTTAATATATGGACTGATTTTCCATAATTTCGCTTATGTATATAATGTAAAGTGTTATTTGTCACTAACTGTGTGTGTGTGACATGTTTTGTGTGCGGAGGAGCGATAAGAAACGGCAGAGAACAAACTCGAGGTGAAGCAGGCAGTTCTCTTGCCTCATTGCAGGGGGCGCTCATGATCCCAGATACTGCGACTGCACAGCTGCAGAGTAAGACACAGTGAGCTAGCCATGGAGCTATAGCCACACAGTAAATAAGTAAAGTAAATTTGTTTTCTCCTCTCTTCGGACGTCAACATGAAAGACTACATTTCTACACTTAAACAGTTTTCTAAAGTGGATTTTCAATTGAAGCAGAAGATGATAACTAAAGGAAGAGCAACACGGAGCTGAAAGTTTTACTTCAAGACAGTTTGATGATTCTCAAACGGAGTAGAAAAGACATGCGGAGGATAAACTTGGTTTTGTATGAACAGATATTTTTGTGCAGAATTAGCGGTGCATGGATTTCATTGATACATAAAGGTAAGAAACAATAATATGTTTTTGTTTAGTTTTTTAATGAAATGTGCGTTTTGTGGGCTACAGTTAATGTTTAAATAATTCAGTAAAGTAGAAGCGGTAGCTAATCTACCACAGAAATTATTTATTAATAAAACATTAAGTGTAAAACGAACTACAACAACAAACTAAATGTTCTGTTCTGTGTCCAAAATTTTTGAATGTTTTTTGGTTTTGAATCACAAAACATGAAGTGGCATTGTTGTCAGTTGCTATGGCAATGAGTCTGCGTAGCTTGGCGACTACAGATCACTTTGCTGTGGATCATATCACGAAATTAATACCTGAATTTTTATATATATATTTTTAAGTTTCACTGAGTTAACGCGGCTATAGATGACATGTAAAAGATTAGTCTTTTTGCCCCCCAGCGTTGTTTGCATGCGCGAAATTTCTGTAGGTCCAATAACATGGATGGTCTCTAAGTCATAAGTCAGTGATATATATATTGTAATGTTCTAGGAATTCTTATTGTAAAACTTTTAAACTATGCAATTTCGGTTTTTTCCTTTGTTCCATGTCCCGGATCCTGGCTGCAGTCTGAGAACTCTCGCGAGACATAAGGAGGCGTATGCAGCGTGTTGGCGTCACAGAAGTTCAGAATTTAATCCAATCAGAGACAAAGAATCAGACACACAGAGCAGAACAGAAGAAAAACATGCAGAGTTACATTCAGTTACCTGAGATACGTAGAATACAGACATACACACATACAAGACGTCTTGGAGAAATACAACCAGACCCACAAGCAGTGAAAATCGGCTATATTTCTGCCTTATTTTCCCTGCGGAAGAGGTTTTATGCTATTAGGTGTGTTCTATTCAAATAGGGGGCAACACCTCTCGACCAATTAGAAGCCGCCTCCGAGCACCCCTGAAAACGGCACTTCCCTACAATCTGGTGAGACATCAAAGAGAATTTTACTTCCTTGATGTTATTTGAAGTTAACCAGAACTCTAAAAAATCCTGCTGACTTTTACAACTTCGCAAACCGCATGTATTTGTTTTAGACCAAATTGTCTTAAGGTGAACTGCAGGTCAATAGTTTACCCCGCCAGATGTCCACTGGAGATTCCTCATTTCCTGAGACCAAATGTGGGCCTGTTTTTAAATGATTTTCACACAGATAGATTGCTTGTCTCCTGTGGTTTTACGACCTCAGTGACACAAAAACTCCTGACTTTAGAGCTAACTCAAACACTAAAAAATGATTATATTAGTAAAAGATTCACTAAACTAAAGCACTAGAAATGGTTCTATAATTGAGTTCAACAAAACACTAAACAATGATTATATTTCCTCAACAGTCCCCCTTTTGAGGTCTGACTTTAAGCAGACCTCACAAAATAAATTGATTAGTGTTTTAACCAAGGAATCAAAAAATTTAGAATGACCAATCATTGATATACTCCTTTAACAGTCCCCCTTTTTAACTAAAAGCCCTGTCTAAGCAGGACAGCACTGGTCTACAGCCCATCATCTGCAGCACCTTGGAAAAACAACTGATAGGGAGGTGGAGTAGGTAAGCTACTGCCACCCGGACCAGTTACTTGTATCTCAAATTAAACTCTGTATTCTACCTAGAGATGATAGAATGATCCTGAGCGAAAGTTTAATACTCACCTGTAGAACCTAAAGAATTCATAAGCTTTCCAATCCAAATGTCAAATACCCATTAACCTTTTTTAAATATGAAGATCTTATAACTCAATCATTTCAGGGGAATCAAACCACATTACAATCATCACCCAGACATAATAAAATGGAAAACTGAATGAGTCACATAATACTAACTCAGGATGTCCACCAATTACAAATCAATCATGAACACATACATCCTCATCCTTCAAACATATACAACCAACAGACTCAAAGCTGTGGAGGGAAAATCAGAACACACAAAAAGCAATTACAACTGGTTTCAATGTTTTTTTTTTTTTTTTTACACAGAATTATAATAGAATCTTAAGAGTCCGTATTATGTCTTCTTTGCTAGTCTGCAAAATGAGATCTTCATCAAAAATGTGACCAAAATACGCGCATAAAGAACCGAAAGTTCATAAAGAGTCCGCAAGATCAACGATAAAAAACGCAAAAGTGGGGTCGATGTGTGATCCTCTTGAAGCTTGATCCGTCATGTACCCTCATCGGGTATTTAAAGCTCAAGTTTCCCACCTGAGCGTCCGTTGCTCACTGAAAATTGGATTATTATGCCAATTAAACAGTGAGTTTAAGGAGAGGTTTCAATCTCCTCTTCTCTCAATAAATTGAGACCAAAACAGGATTATTATGCCTGTTCGGATCTCTGAAGACCTCAAAACTCAGGAAGCAGAAGTGGTCTCAGCAGTAATTCCTGCTGCACTTCTCACTTGAACCGTCGATCCTCCTTGGTCTGGGGAACTGCGTGTCGAAGCTCCTCTGTTTGAAGACTGAAGCTGCAGGTCCTCCTGTACGTCTTGAAGGCTCACTGGGGCTCCTCAGCTGCTGCGCACTGACTCCACTGGAACCCGGCGTCTCCTTTTCCATGCAGATGAACAGCATCAGACGTCCTCTTGATCTCTCAGCCTGGTCTGGTGAAGTGAAGTTCAGCCCCCGTCCTTCTGATGACTTTAATTTGGACCCAGATGATTCCTGGAACTGGTCCGGTGACGTCTGGTATTCTGCAAACTCCGGTCCCAAACCTAGGACTTCTCAAAAACATCATTATGAAATAAATGTGCCGGTTCACCTGTCCCTTCTGGATTCCATGCGCAGGTGTCGGAAACATCCTTCTCGTGTCAAACTCGTATGAAGAGAACCCTGTTAATTTGTTAATGGACAACACATAAAAATATCGACCCATATCAAAACGTTTTATCTAATTTGAATTTAGACTGTGCACAGTTTGTAGCCAATTTTCAACTTTTCTTAAATTTTATCCAGAATTATCCGTATAACGAATAAGCAAATCAGACCCAATATCCCGCATATAAAACGCTTCGAATCCATCAATAAATCTACAGTCGCTGTGAAATAAAAAATTGATTAGGAACAAGTGGTTGTACAAATTTTTTCAAACCTAACTTCATTTTGGTCTCTGTGTTCCTTAATTCTCCTTGAAGTAAAATGACTTCCTTGGCAAGTCATAGATGAAAACGTAGTAATAGAGGAACCAACAATAAACGATCCTAATTATTTTGTCGTTTTAAATCATATATTATTCTTATTATCAAATTTTATTTAAATAGTTTATTTCAATTTATCAGGCATGTAGAGATTTTGTATTTAACTTTTATTTTATTATTCTTATGCCTTCATTTCAGATTATAATTTCATTTCTTAAGTTAACTCTTTTTAGAAGCAGTTCCATGATTGTTCCTTTTAAATATCCAATTTAGACCACTTTAATTTTAATCCTAATTTTTCATTTTAAATCCTCAAAGGATGATCAGCTTGTCTTGCAAGAATATGTTAACCGTGTCATTAAATAAAAATGATTCATCCAAATTAATCAAAATTCCACACTCCAAATTTCAACCCTTTTAATATTTGATTCAGTTTTCTTTTTAAATATTTATTTATCTTATTTAATAATGAATTATCCTTTTTATTTCTATCAATATATTTTCAATTTACTGGGGAGAAGCTTGATACAACTATATTCTGTAAACATTTATTTTTAGACCTTCCTGGATGCCTTATTTAAACCACTTATTTTGAATCATATGAAGTGATATGTAATCATGTAACGATCCCTTTCCCTCTTTTAGGAAACACTGTTTTGTATAAACTATTTGACAGGTAATATTAAGTTTAGTGTATTCCAATCATGCATGTTAATTATTTCTTATTCCCTCTTTATTCTATAACAGAACAAAGGTTCTGTCATAGAATACCACAAAAATGCCATCCAAATTAAATAGAGAAGTCAGTCACTGCTAACCCATGTCCCATGTTCCAGGTGGATGCAAATGTAATATGGTGTCCCAGATTCCGTTACAATCTGCACACTGCCATCAACAAATTCATATTTGAGTCAAAATTTAGAAAGTAAGAAGGAACGTGGTGCTTGTAGCTCATTGTGCACTCAGTCCACCTCAGTATGTTTAAATGCAAATGTCAAATGCAGTCGAACTCCCGATTACACTAAAATACTGCAACTGAGGAATAACCAAATAACATTTAGATCATATACCGCCGCAGGTAAAACGTGGCACCAATGTAAGCCAGTTATAGCTAAAAATAGGAAACCTGAATTATTCCCCTGCACCACGCTCGTCAGTCTGAAATTAAAAATAAGTTGAGACAAACGAAGTGAATCACTGAGGCAAAAAATGCTTGTTCGAAAAATGCAGAGAGTCACAAACACCAGTCTTGCAATCATAAATCTTTTGAGACGTCCTGTTTGTTATCACACCCCTACCATAGCCAAAAGGTCAGAATGTCAAGCGAGAAGAATGTGAGGCAATAAACCCAGTAAACATAGTATTCTCTGTGGCAAATTAAGTCAGCTAAAAAAAAAAAATAAAAACTAAAAAATAAAAATAAACATCTCACTTAATACAAGATAAATTTGGAAAAATAGTGAAATTTCACCAACTCACACTGACAACTGGCAGTGGTTTGCATCTCAGAGGCCAAAACACGCTGAAGGAGGAGTCAGAGGACTAAAGTCACATGCGACAGGTGGAGAATCCAGTACCACCCAGCAACCAGACAAACAGGACATCCACCGAGCTACAGCGTGAACTGTGCAGAGTCCAGTCCACTCAAACGGTACAGGGTATGCATGTCCCTGCAATGAACTGAGGTTAGCTGTCAATGACAGCAGTGGTCCTGAGGGAGGAGACACAGCAAAAGTCACAGAACCACGGAGGATCCCCTCTCCTCCTTTTCCAGCATCTCATCAGAATGTCTTTTGATCCATGAAGTGTGACCTCCTGCCGAAATCAGCCGCAGCACGCTTGAGATAACAGTCAGAGTGGAATTCATCCCTGGGTCCTGTAATGCATCAGCGTGACCCAAGTAACAGGAAATAGCAGTAAACTCCACCGACCTCAGTCTTTGAAGATGTCGTCACTTCCACTGAACAGTCCATTTCAGAGGCACAGTTTGTAATCGCAGTGGTGTGGAGAGCTTAAGAGCAACAGCAGACACCTGAAGCCAGATGCCAAGCGACACCATCATCTCACACCTCTCAGCATGGTTCCAGCCTCAGGAACCTACCCCCAACAGCACCCCAACCTCCAAGAGCAGAACTGCCAGTGTAAAATAAACCAAGTTAACAAAAATCAAACAAAAGGCTTTACCAACGTTCCTTACTGCAAAATGTCAAATTAACTTTCAGTCCCCTGTGCGTTATCAAGGTTCCACAGAGCTCTCTAGCATTCCTCTCGCTTCACACCCCAATTTCTGTAAAGAAAAGAAAAAATAGAATTAAAGCAAGACGTGTCACAACTAAACGTGATAGAAGTAATATAATAAGCTCACTTACTGTTTTTCTTTGTTTTGATCTATGCAAAATAGCACCTCGAAAGCATTCACTTCGCTTGTGCCAAAGAAATCAGCAGTGACATAGAAATCTGCTATATTCTAAATGTGTGTGAACATGACAGATGCTTAACTGTCATCCGGCTTCATTACCTCAATTTGTAGTCCACTTATAAGCAGACATCATATGTCAGTGAAGCAGAAAGGCAAGACAAAATCTCCTTACATAATTAAATCCATAAGTCACTATTTCGAATGAAGGTCAAAATTTTGATTAAGAGATTCACAAGCAACTGCCTCCAAATCTGACCAATTTAAGTAAGGCCTATTTTAGCCTTCTCCCCTATCTATATAATAAAAACATAATTTTTTTCATAAAAATAAACAATTTATAGGTGAAAAACCAAAAATAGAAGAATTGTGCTCCTCTCAACATGTCCAAATTAGCAACCCATGTGTCACACAGACCAACCATTAATACAATTAAGTTAGTATGTTAGTCAGTAGTTAGTACATCATAAATAAAACAAACAGAATGCAGGTAAAACCCAAAAACATAAAAACATATGGAATATCTCACAGCAATTAAAAGAGTCTCAATGTACACCTATAGTGTACACCACATTCCCACATGTGCAAGAAAGATTTTCGTCTAACATACAGGTAAAACCTGTTCCAAACATATCCCTCCAGATGTGAAAGGAAAACCAAACTTGTTAAAGATTGTAAACACAGTCTTTATAACACCTGGTCTGAAAGAAACAAAATTACCAGAAATCAAATTAACATATTTCCACACAAAATGCATCGTCGTGTGCGTAGAATCACCTAAGAGAAAAAATATGGATTAGATGACAGGTTCTAATCAGTAAATGATTAGAACCTGTTGGAATTAAAATACCTTATGACAGGAACAACGATTTCCAGAATTATCATGTCAATTTCATATATCATACAGGTGTGTATCGCAAAAAACCTTATATTTAATATTGTCTGTGTGTCTAACCAAAATCCTAATTAAATGACCAAATTAAAAACTGAAGTCACCAAAGGGGTGCCGGCTGTAATGTCATTTTAACATCCTCCCAGACCCACTGCACATTCATGTCACACACTGTTTCATTCCACCATTTCATATAAGATCGTCTGCAGACAGACTTAGTACATTATCACTGTGTAGCACTCCAATGTGCTGTGTCCCTTGCGTCTGGGGCAGAACTGCGTGCACAGACAGTTCAGCCACAGAAACAGTAAGACTAAAGTGCAAATCGCACTGAAATAGAGCCATAGGAGCCTAATTCCTACCATACCTAAGCACACAGAGAGAGTGTATAATGTGCGTCACAGCCGGGGTGATTCAAACAAACAGCCCTGAGACTCGCAACCATGTAAATGGTCCGAAATAACAAAAATATAAAAATAAAAATCAACTGAACAAAAATCCATATACCTGGAGACTGGCCGCTCAGATCGTCACACCATAAACTACACATTCACTGAACTTCAGAATAAAAATGCGCGGCCACAATCCAGGCCTACAGTGAAAGTGCGCGTACACATTTATAGCGTCGCAGTCCTGCATTTTCCAACAGAAGCTGCGAATCGTCTGCCGTCACTCCAACGGCTCCCACACACACACACACACACAGCTTGATACACACGCACTGACACACACACAGCTACACACGGACACACAACAAGACACAGAACGGCCGATAAGACGCACAATGACACAAATAAAATACAGTGAAACAAAAAATCACACACTCACACAGAGAAAACAACACACTTCTGCAGGTAACAAAGAGGACAAACAGACAGTACAGAACAATAGGAAAATAGGAGCCGGCTAGTATACAATGCGTACAAACTTCCGCAAACTTAATTAACTTCTTTTATTCACTATCATAGTTTGCTATGAGCTAGGTCAAGCTCAATTGAGAAAGCGCATTTCAATCGACCCGAACACCGACTTTTTGACGGTAACGAGGAAGGCAGCGCCACCGTGAGTAACCCATCCAAATTTGAATTTGTCCGCACAGTCCCAGACTCGTTCGGACGCAGTCCCAGACTGCAGCCAATTTTTGACCTTAAATGGTGAGTCTTTATTTTGGACGAGCAAGTTCCTCAGCCGATTCAGACTGATTATTAACACACCAACTATGCCAAATCTTTGTGTTTTGGACACGGTTAGATTCCAAGGTCACAAAATACCTAGCATAAAAGCAGAGTGTGCAGCTCTGCTGAGCGTGCCAACGCTCCCCGATCGCAACGTGTGTTTCAACAATTAACCATTAAATCAAATATGCTCAATTTCGGTCGAAGATATATACGCATTGTATATCGAAAATAATTCCGAAAATCTGCGACGCCACTCACAATATGGCGCACACAAATACTACAAATCGAAAGCAAAAAATGAATAAACTCACCGTTCGCAGTTAAACACCACAACGAATCCTCAGCGTCCCCACAGAGGGCTCTAGACCGCGGAACCGGACGAGCCTCCAATTGTAATGTTCTAGGAATTCTTATTGTAAAACTTTTAAACTATGCAATTTCGGTTTTTTCCTTTGTTCCATGTCCCGGATCCTGGCTGCAGTCTGAGAACTCTCGCGAGACACAAGGAGGCGTATGCAGCGTATTGGCGTCACAGAAGTTCAGAATTTAATCCAATCAGAGACAAAGAATCAGACACACAGAGCAGAACAGAAGAAAAACATGCAGAGTTACATTCAGTTACCTGAGATACGTAGAATACAGACATACACACATACAAGACGTCTTGGAGAAATACAACCAGACCCACAAGCAGTGAAAATCGGCTATATTTCTGCCTTATTTTCCCTGCGGAAGAGGTTTTATGCTAGTAGGTGTGTTCTATTCAAATAGGGGGCAACACCTCTCGACCAATTAGAAGCCGCCTCCGAGCACCCCTGAAAACGGCACTTCCCTACAATCTGGTGAGACATCAAAGAGAATTTTACTTCCTTGATGTTATTTGAAGTTAACCAGAACTCTAAAAAATCCTGCTGACTTTTACAACTTCGCAAACCGCATGTATTGTTTTAGACCAAATTGTCTTAAGGTGAACTGCAGGTCAATAGTTTACCCCGCCAGATGTCCACTGGAGATTCCTCATTTCCTGAGACCAAATGTGGGCCTGTTTTTAAATGATTTTCACACAGATAGATTGCTTGTCTCCTGTGGTTTTACGACCTCAGTGACACAAAAACTCCTGACTTTAGAGCTAACTCAAACACTAAAAAATGATTATATTAGTAAAAGATTCACTAAACTAAAGCACTAGAAATGGTTCTATAATTGAGTTCAACAAAACACTAAACAATGATTATATTTCCTCAACAATATATATATATATATATATATATATATATATATATATATATATACATACACATGTATATATATATTTTTATTTTTTTGACAGGACCAGTCAAAAAAACAGGACAGGACAGTGGGTAATCAGAAAAGGGGAAGACATGCAGCAAAGGTTGCCAAGGCTGGGAATCAAACCTGCGGCAGCTGCATCGAGGACTAAGGCCTACATATGTGGGTTGTGCTTAACCCCTGCACCACCACAGCACACCCAGGACCATGTCCTCATATAGTCCATCATGGTTGTTTTTCTTCCCCCTTGCGCATATCAGGACGCAGAATAATGACATTTGTCCGGTATCAATGACATTCAGTTCGGAAGAATGCGGCCTGAACCTTAGGTCGCATTTGAATAGAATACGTGTTGGACATGGGTCACATTTGAAAAAGAATCCGACCTGTGCTGTTCACACTGCCATGAAAAGATCAGATACAGGTCGCATTATGTCAAAAAATTCGGAATTGGGTCACTGCAGTGTGAACACACCCTCTGTCAACACTGTGCTTTTTCTGACTAATTTTCACACTTCACAACACCAATAAAGAATGTGTCACTTAAGTCAGTTTCATCTACTAAGTTTACACAATTCCTCTTCTTCTCTTCTTTCCTCTTCACAAAGCATTGTTTTGCAAAATGATTCTTTATTTAAACACTGCTTACCATAAGCAAGACATTGTCTTACTTTATGCCGTGACCCCCAGCGCTTATATATTGTTTATTTTATCTTTAATAATTACTTTTAATTCTGCTTTACTTAGTGGGACGTCAAATTCAATTTCTGCTTCTGTAGCCAACTTATCTACTTTTTCCATCCATTTTCTTTACACCGTTGTCCCTCAGTGGGGTCGGGAGGGTTCACCCTGGACAGGTCACCAGTCTGTCGCAGGGCAACACAGAGACACACATTCATACATAGACAGACCAATTAACCTGATAGTCATATTTTTGGGCTGTGGGAGGAAACCGGAGTACCCGGAGAAAACCCACTCTGGGGGGGGCTGAGGCTCGGAAAGCGCACTAGGAACACTGGGAATACTAGAATCACTGGGAACACTAGGAGGCTCGGGAGGCGAGGACGCCGCAACAGCGGACTCTGAAGGCTCGGGTGGAGCAGACTCTGAAGGCTAGGGCGGAGCGGACTCTGAAGGCTCGGGTGGAGCAGACTCTGAAGGCTCGGGCGGAGTACTTGGAACACTGGGAGCGGACTCTGAAGGCTCGGGTGGAGCAGACTATGAAGGCTCGGGTGGAGCGGACTCTGAAGGCTCGGGCGGAGCGGACTCTGAAGGCTCGGGTGGAGTGGACTCTGAAGGCTCGGGCGGAGCGGACTCTGAAAGCTCGGGTGGAGTGGACTCTGAAGGCTCGGGTGCAGCGGACTCTGAAGGCTCGGGCGGAGCAGACTCTGAAGGCTTGGGCGGAGTACTAGGAACACTGGGAGCAGACTCTGAAGGCTCGGGTGGAGCGGACTCTGAAGGCTCGGGCGGAGCGGACTCTGAAGGCTTGGGTGAGCGGACTCTGAAGGCTCGGGTGGAGCGGACTCTGAAGGCTCGGGTGGAGTGGACTCTGAAGGCTCGGGCAGCTGCTCACCGGCAGTGGAGTTAGGATGCTCGGAACCGGCGTGCTGTTCAGGGACCAGCCTTACAGCCCGGAGCGCAGGAACCTGCTGTGCGGCTTCTAGTCCCGAAGCCAGCCGTTCCTGCCGGCACTCGGAAGTCAGCCGCACAGCCAGGCGTGCTGCCTGACGCCCAGGAGCTAGCCGAGCGGCCTGAAAGCCCAGAACCAGCGGCGCAGTCCGGAACCAAGGGACTACTGCAGCAGTGGGGAGAGGTGCAGACGGAGCTGAGGCTGGAGCCGGGTCAACTGCGGTGGCAGCTGGAGGCGCGGTGGTTGATCCGGCAGGGACGGACACTGGGGCTGGAACTGGCGGACTGGCAACGAGAGGCGGAAAGATTGCAGCGGTTACAGGAGGTTTGGCTGGTGCTGGAGACAACGGAGAGGCTGGAGCTGGATTGGAGGTATGTTTCTCTTGCAGATAAATGTCATATAGTCCAAGAACCAGGTCGAACAGGGTCGGATGACCCTTATAATGCTGGAGGAGGCGGAGGTAGTCTGAGTCCGTGTGGTTGTTGGTGGTGAGGAGACGCCGAGACCCAAGTATGGTGAAAAAGATGATTTATGAAATGAATAGCTCACAGTCTGGGAACAGGCAGCACAGCGGAACGTAGCACTCAGCTAATACCGGTAGCAACTGAATATCTGACTGATAATGCGAGCTGACGCCGACACAGGACTTCCCAGTTCTACTGTGCGGGCAGACTGAACTATGAAGACGACTACGACAATAGACATAGGTTAGACGAGGACCCGACGAGGAACACTGACAACAGGTGGAACTAAATACACACAGGGTAATCACGGGAATGAGACGCACCTGGGAAACAATTAACGGGGGAAGACGCAGAGACCCAGAGGGATCAGGACTACACAGAAAACTCAAAAATAAACACGCAGAAACACAGATCCTGACACTTAGATCTACTGTAGGATTAATCCTTTTCTTTGAAAGACATATTACTTGTGTTTTCTCAACAGACAAATCAAACCCCCATTCATGTGACCCTGTTTCAACCTTATTAGTTGCTAATTGCATTCTATTTTTTAAAATACTAATATTGCCTCCTCTCACCCATAATGCCCCATCATCTGTATATAATGCTTTACTAATTCTAAAATCTATATTAACAAAAATATCATTAATCATTATATTAAAAAGCAACGGACTAGATACACTACCTTGTAGAGTTGAATTTTGAATAGCATAAATACTTAAACAATTTACCCCAACTCTTACTTCTATCGTTCTATTCTTTAAAAAATCCTTAATCCAATTAAACTTTTTCCCTTTTATTCCCATTTTATCCATCTTAATAATAAGCCCTCTTTCCAAAGCATGTCATATGCTTTTTTAATATTAAAAATGTAACTGTCTTCTGTTGTTCTATTCTTTACATTTATGCATTCATATAAATTCATGCTCGCCACCTAGTGGACATAAACATAATTCATTCAATCATCACAATGACCTGAGTTCGATGGAGTGAAGTTTCCATAGCACCGCAGGCCTGCCAAAATCTTTCAAGTGATTAGCTCTTCCACCATCAGCCCCCAAGTGTCAAGCTCCGCTGACACCGCAGTCCTGCTGTCCTCTAGCTTTTCTGCCACCAACAATCTAACATGAAACTTGGGCCCTCATGACACGTCTTTACTTAGAAATACCAACGTTGAACCCAGTACCTCAGTGTGTCTTTTTTATACATTTCCACCAGTGTATTGGTGAGGCCTCCGACCACACGCCTGAATACAGACGGCTGCTCTGTGGCTGGTCTGTAACTGACTGGCTGTCTTCCTGGGTTTCTTCTTCAAATGGCTGCTGGTTCTGCTGCTCCTCTCCGTCCCTCAGCATATTGTTCAGCTGTTCCATCTCAAGCTGCAGTTTAGTCTTTATATCCTCCAAAGCGGTGTTTTGCTGCGTCAAGGCAGTGTTTCGCTGCTCCATGGAGAGGCTTCGCTGCTGGAGGACGATACGATTCACCTTCAGGGCGTCGTTTTCCTCCTCCAAGATGTTGTTTTCCCTTCTGAGGATGTTGTGTTCCTCCAGCAGCTTGTTGGTTTTCCGCAGCTGATTGTCGTAATCCTTCTCCAGTTGCTTGTAAATCTGCTTCACTTCGGTCTTTTTCTTCTCCAGGGTAGCGTTTTTCTCCTCCAGGACGGTGTTTCTCTGCTCCAGGGGGACATTTCTCTGCTCCAGGGAGGGGTTTCTCTGTTTTAGGGCAGTGTATCTTTTCTCCAGGACGGCGTTTCTCTGCCCCAGGATGGCGATTTCCTTCTCCAGGTTGATATTTCTCTGCCCCAGGGTGGTGTTTCTCTGCTCTAGGGCTGTGTTTTCTTGCTCCACCTCGGTGAGGCTCTGCTCCAGAGCTTTGTTTGTCCGCACCAGGTTGACTTTTACCTTCCTCAGAGCGCTGCCTTTCTGCTCCTGGGGGATGTTTGTCTGCTCCTGGGCGGAGTTTCTCTGTTCCAGGGCGATCTTTTCCTTCTCCAGGGCCTTGTATTTTTGCTCCACTTCTGTCATGCTGTCCTCCATGAACCTGTTCAGATTCTGCGTAATGATGTTTTTAAGCCCCAGAGTGGTCTTTTTCTCCTCCAGGGTTTTGTTTTCCTGTAGCAGGGTGTCGTTTCTCTCCTCCAGGGTGTTGTTTATCTGCTGCAGGATGGCGTTTACCTCCTCCAGAGTATTGTCCATTTGCTCCTGGGCAGTGTTTCTCTGCTCCAGGGCGGTGTTTCTCTGCTCCAGAGCGGTGTTTCTCTGCTCCAGAGCAGTGTTTTCCTTCTCCAGAGCGCTATTTCTCTGCTCCAGGGTGGTATTGCCCTCGATTAAAATTGTGTTTATATTAAACAGTTTTTTCAATTCTTCATCTTTTTCCTTGATTAGCTTGTCTTTTTCGTATGAAGCCTGTTCCTTTTTAATCTTCAGGTCTTCATTTAGTTTAATCAGAGCCTGTCCCTCAATGGACATCTTGCTGAGATCTTTCAGGATTCCTTCTAGTTTCTCTGTCTCTCTAGCTAAGCGCTGTTGTGTATTCTCATTCAGGGAATAAGAAACTGATGGCTTACTGCTGTCACTCATTGTAGGTCCTTTCGTTTGGAGATATTGGTGGGAATTCTTGTACTTGCTCTAGACGTCTGCAATGGTTATGATGGTGCAGCTTTGTGATTTCACTCTTGCTCCATAAGAGTGACATCAATTCTGTTTGTGACATCAATTCGCGTGATGTCACAAATTGATGTCACTACCTCAGCAGAACAACTAGAAAACTGCTGAAGTTTGAATAAAAACAAACTTTCAGCTGAATGCAGCTCCGCTTACCTGATGGCCATTGGAGACAGTTCAACTGGTAATGCATCACCAAGGCTGAAATCTGCACTTGGGAGACAGCGGCTCTTGAGGACAATGGACTGGACAGCAGGGTGCAAGGACCAACTGTCAAAAGGAAACATTGTGCCCGAAAACAGAAGAAGGGGAAACGGGTGGGCGTGTTGCTGATGCCTAGGAAGCCACCAATTCTGGCTCTCTTTCTGGCCAATGTCCACTCACCGAGTAAGAAAGTGGATTTGTTAGATCTGAGGTTAAGAGTTTCTGCAGAGATGAAGAACTGTGCTAGATATGCTAAATGACTGAAAAATAGCTTTGTGCAAAATAAGAGTTGCAAATTTTGCCATGTTTTAAGTGTAATGCACTCACACTATGCACATTTAGCTAGTTTTATAAGGCATAAAGGCCCTTAGTTCTAATACCTGATGTTATTTTTATGGAGTAAAAATAGTAGGGTTATTAGAAAATATTAACATATAGGATCAGTTGTAATTTAGCAGTGACGTGCGGTCAGGGGAGGCAGATGAGGAACAGCCTAACCTGTCATCATGGAAAAATAATATATAATATAAAATCATTTATATTGCTATTTTCACCCTGTGGTTTTGTACTATAAAGTATCTATTTATTTTACTTAGCTTAACCAATTCTGATGAGTTTTTCCTTAAAATCGCTGGATTTTCGCATTTTCCAATTCAAACGCTCAAAAGCAAAGCCGGGGTGGCAGCAGCGAGCTCAGCCTCTCTTGGGTTACGCAATCGCTCGCCAAATGCACTGGCTGCCATTATATGACAGCATCTTCGTTCTGTCTGTACGCCGGCAATAAAATGGCTAAGAAACATTTAATAAATTGACTGATTTTCCATAATTTCGCTTATGTATATAATGTAAAGTGTTATTTGTCACTAACTGTGTGTGTGTGACATGTTTTGTGTGCGGAGGAGCGATAAGAAACGGCAGAGAACAAACTCGAGGTGAGGCAGGCAGTTCTCTTGCCTCATGGCAGGGGGCGCTCATGATCCCAGATACTGCGACTGCACAGCTGCAGAGTAAGACAGTGAGCTAGCCATGGAGCTATAGCCACACAGTAAATAAGTAAAGTAAATTTGTTTTCTCCTCTCTTCGGACGTCAACATGAAAGACTACATTTCTACACTTAAACAGTTTTCTAAAGTGGATTTTCAATTGAAGCAGGAGATGATAACTAAAGGAAGAGCAACACGGAGCTGAAAGACAGTTTGATGATTCTCAAACGGAGTAGAAAAGACATGCTGAGGATAAACTTGGTTTTGGATGAACGGATATTTTTGTGCAGAATTAGCGGTGCATGGATTTCATTGATACATAAAGGTAAGAAACAATAATATGTTTTTGTTTAGTTTTTTAATGAAATGTGCATTTTGTGGGCTACAGTTAATGTTTAAATAATTCAGTAAAGTAGAAGCGGTAGCTATTCTACCACAGCAATTATTTATTAATAAAACATTAAGCCTTAAACGTACTACTACAACAAACTAAATGTTCTGTTCTGTGTGCAAAATTCTTGAATGTTTTTTGGTGTTAAATCCTAAAACATGAAGTGGCATTGTTGTCAGTTGCTATGACAACGAGTCTGCGTAACTTGGCGACTACAGATCACTTTGCTGTGGATCATAGCACGAAATTAATACCTGAATTTTTATATATATATATTTTTAAGTTTCACTGAGTTAACGCGGCTATAGATGACATGTAAAAGATTAGTCTTTTTGCCCCCCAGCGTTGTTTGCATGCACGAAATTTCCGTAGGTCCAATAAAATGGATGGTGTCTAAGTCATAAGACAGTGATATATATATATATATATATATATATATATATATATTATATATATTATATATTATATAAAAAATTCCCTTCTCTCCCTCTGTGGGTGGTCTCTCTCTCTCTCTCTCTCTCTTTCATCCTCTGAACTCAGGTCCTCTACCAGAGGCCTGGGAGCTTGAGGGTTCTGCGCAGTATCTTGGCTGTGCCTAGTACTGCACATTTCTGGACTGAGGTGTCTGATGTTGTTCCTGGGATCTGTTTTAGCCATTGCTCCAGTTTGGGGGCTTCTGCCCCGAGGGCCCCGATGACCACAGGCACCACTGTGGTCTTTACCTTCCAGTTCTTTTCCAGTTCCTCCCTGAGGCCCTGGTATTTCTCCAGTTTCTCATTCTCCTTTTTCTTGATGTTGTAGTCACTTGGTATAGCTACATCCACCACAACGGCTTTCCTCTGTTCTTTATCCACCACCACAATGTCCGGTTGGTTCGCCATTACCATCTTGTCTGTCTGGATCTGGAAGTCCCACAGGATCTTAGCTCGGTCATTCTCCACCACCTTTGGGGGTGTTTCCCACTTCAATCTCGGGGCTTCCAGTCCATATTCTGCACAGATGTTCCTGTACACTATGCCCGCCACCTGGTTATGTCGCTCCATGTACGCTTTCCCTGCCAGCATCTTGCACCCTGCTGTTATGTGCTGGACTGTCTCAGGGGCCTCCTTGCACAACCTACACCTTGGGTCTTGTCTGGTGTGGTAGATCTAAGCCTCTATTGCTCTGGTGTTTAGGGCCTGTTCCTGTGCAGCCAGGATGAGAGCCTCTGTGCTGTCCTTGAGTTCAGCTTTGTCCAGCCATTGGTAGGATTTCCTGATATCAGCCACTTCAGTTATTTGTCGGTGGTACATCCATTTGTCGGTGGTATATATATATATTATATATATATAGATATATGTATATATATATATATTAGAGGTGTGCCGATCGATCGGTCGGTAACCGATCATAACCGGCCGATTTCCGTGAAATCGGTGATGATCGGGATCGGCGATCATTGGCTCTGTTACCGATACCGATCATCTGCATCTCATTTCCCAGCCTGTCTGTCCAGCTGGTCTCGTCTTTCCTTCACTGCACAGCAACAAATCCTAAGCGATGTGTAACTATAATGCACTGAGTGAATGAGGACATTTGCGTGTTGCGGCGGAAAATTGAAGCAGGTCAAAATGCATCAACACAACGAAGCTAATAGACATAAAAACAATGACGGAGTTTGGCTACATCGAGGCTCAGTGCCGTAAAAAGACAAGGAGGATCAGACAGCAGGTGAAGCAGCGCAGCTACAAACACTCACCGGATTAGCATGACGGTCAGAAAGCTAAACAAATAACCCGCAAAATGATTTAAGTCTTGGAGCTGCGATGTAAGACGCTGGTTCTGCTCTCGCTGTTGAACCGCTGCTCCGCTACAGGTAGTAATATTTAATATTTAGTAATATTTGACACGGAGCCGCTTCTGCTCCACCTTGTAGAGACTCTCACCGAACCTGTTTAAAGCTGCAGCATCTAACTTAAAAAATACATTTTACATACGTATTAAAACTTTCGCTGTCCTAACATGAGACAGATAATCTTTAAAAAATAATCAATCTCCTCCCTGTTACTCCGCTCAGTCAGAAACAGCTAATCAGAACTAGCAGTAACCAGCTAGCCGCCATGCTAACAGGAAGTTTTCATTCAGTAACACATCATTGTGTTACTGAAAACTGATTGTTTTCGCAATGGATTTTCCTTTGAATGTTAAGTTTTATACTTGAATTTTTTGTCAATGTTGAGAGGAAAACACATTTTTAGTTTTCTGCTGTCCATGTTGAAGACTGTTGATGAAATATGTGACTATTAACAAGTTTAAAGTGTCAAACTCCAGTCTTCAAGGGTCGTTGTTTTGCAACTTTTAGATTTGATTCTGGCTCAACACACCTGAATAAAAAGTTTTATGAATAGCTAAATCAAAAAATATTTACTGTTAATAAGCTAATTTACATACATTGATCTTTATTTTAGAAATTATGGCTGTCAATATTTTTTTTTGTTTTAGTTGTCTCCTATTATTACTATGAAAAGATGTTACGTTTTTCAAAAAGAACTGCCACAGTATGAGAACTTTTTACATGTAATGATCGAAGGATCCACTAGGTGGCGGTAAAGCAATAACATAAAAACCGAACAATCTTAAAGCCCCAAAGAAGAAGACAAAGAGACCTGCACGTGCTCTGTTGTGTTGAATGAGTGTTTCTCTGAAAACTATCTTCTGTCCAGTTTTAACGGGTTTCTCAAAAAGCTCCTGTTAAGTTAGATGATGCAACATTCAGAGTTTAAAGGAATCATCGTCAAGTCGGAGGAAGAGATGGATGATCAGCGCAGACTGCTGGATTTATCCCGGACCCCCCAGATAATCTTACACCGATTAGGTAGGAAACAGCAGCGTTTGGACGGAGGTTCATGTCTGAACCTTTATGTATGAGGATCATTATAGTAACTGTTCTTTTCCCGTGTAAATATTTTGTTAACGTGTAAATGAACGCAGACATGAATATTACGCTGTGACAATGGATTATTTATGTAGAGAGAAAATGACCTTTTTATGCCTCTCCTTTAACTACTGAGACTTACTTCAGCGCAAGGTTAGTAAAGCAAGCAACATAAAATATTAATAGCGGTGTTAGTAGCTGTAAAATTTTATAATTTGTAATAAATAAATTGTAGTGGCGATTGTTTGTTAGACAAACAAACAAACTATAAAAGTCCAATCAAGTTGATGTCCAAAAACCTTGAAGATTGTTTTTATAGTTTATTTTTTCCAGTTTGACAAGTAAATATCAAAGGTTAAATTTTGTTATTTGCTTAACAATTTCTGTGAAACTTTTCATTAGTGGTGTGTTGATTAATCCAGGATAATTTTTATGAAGCACGTAAAACGAACTCACGTAAACCCGAGCACAGTTAAAGTTTTTATTGTTTTTCTCATAAATTGTTGTCTCTGTTGACATAGCGAATGACAAGCCAATCACAACCCTCTCTCCTGTTTTTCCCATTTCTTTTTTAGATCCAACCATAGTTTCATACAAGTAGATTAATCAGAATTAATGTTTTAGAATCACAAAATTTTTTTACTTGTTTATTTATTGTAAGGCTTCATGTTGTTTTGCCTATTTTACATATATTGTCCCCTTGATGTCCCAGTAGAGCATATGAAACACTGTGGTGCATCGGCTCAGGAGTCCAGTGATTGGATGGAGTTCCTCAGGGCTTCATGAAGCTTCATCTCATCATCACTACTTTTCATTGTTCCCTCTGCTGCTCTGGTCAAAACCTACAGGCCTAACCCAGTGCATGCTGGTCCGATACCAGTACCTATACTGACGGAAAATGGACCCACTGTTATTCCTGTTTAACTTGGAAAAGTAAATAACAAAGAAACCAAAACTAAACAACTATTAACCTAGAAATAAACTCATTTTTGTAAATAAACTCCAAAGATATAATGTGGATGAAAATAAAATTTTTATATATTTCAAAATTATACAAATAACATCTTGCCATAATGCAATTTACTGTTAAATATCAACAATAATCCCTACAACAATTAATGTTGTGATAAAATATATTTCATTTGAGAATTCTCCAAATGTCAGCTGAATGTGACGACTGATCTGTATCTCTGTCTACGTTTTAAATTTTCAAGTGTTTTTCTTTTGTTGATTTCTGTATTAACAATGAAAGATTTCTCCTACTTACTTCAATAAAGCTAACAATAACTATTTTTCTCTGTTTTCTTCACCAGGTTCCCTGGATTTTAACAAAGAGAGAAGATCCACTCTGGACCAGGAGGAGTTAGAACCTCTGCAGGGAAAACAAGACCAGGAAGACAACAAAGATCATCAGATAAAAGTGGAAGAGAAAGAAGTTTACTGCAGTCAGGTTGAAGAACAGACTGAATTAAAACAGGAGACTGATACCTGCATGTTGGTTCCTGTTGATGAGCAAACACACAAAACTGAATCAGAACCAAACAGGAACCAAGTCATCTTAAAGGAAGCTACTAATGCTGAGAAGAAAAATCAGAAAAGAAGAAAATCTTTCTCATGTGTCATCTGTAAAAAGCGTTTCACTTTAAAATCTGTTTTTGATGCTCACCTGAGAACTCATACAGGTGAAAAGCAGTTTTCATGTGGGAGCTGTGGAAAAGGTTTCAGTCAACAAGGTAATTTAACTCGGCACATGATGATTCACACTGGTGAAAAGCCGTTTTCATGTGGGAGCTGTGGAAAAAGTTTCAGTCAACAAGGTAATTTAACTCAGCACATGATGATTCACACTGGTGAAAAGCCGTTTTCATGTGGGAGCTGTGGAAAAAGTTTTAGTCACAAACAGAGTTTAACTCAGCACATGATGATTCACACTGGTGAAAAGCCGTTTTCATGTGGGAACTGTGGAAAAAGTTTTAGTCACAGAGTTTAACTCAGCACATGATGATTCACACGGTGAAAAGCCGTTTTCATGTGGGAACTGTGGAAAAAGTTTTAGTCGAAAAATGAGTTAACTCAGCACATGATGATTCACACTGGTGAAAAGCCGTTTTCATGTGGGAGCTGTGGAAAAAGTTTCAGTCAAAAAGGTCATTTAACTCAGCACATGATGATTCACACTGGTGAAAAGCCGTTTTCATGTGGGAGCTGTGGAAAAGGTTTTAGGGGGAAAACGGGAATTAACTCAGCACATGATGATTCACACTGGTGAAAAGCCATTTTCATGTGGGAGCTGTGGAAAAAGTTTCAGTCAAAAAGGTCATTTAACTCAGCACATGATGATTCACACTGGTGAAAAGCCGTTTTCATGTGGGAGCTGTGGAAAAGGTTTTAGGGGAAAACGGGAATTAACTCGGCACATGATGATTCACACTGGTGAAAAGCCATTTTCATGTGGGAGCTGTGGAAAAGGTTTTAGGTTACAACAGGAATTAACTCAGCACATGATGATTCACACTGGTGAAAAGCCGTTTTAAACCCAAAATTTTTTTTCAAACAGATTTTACACAAAAAAAGTTTTTTTTCCCCTTTTTTCCCCTTGGGGGGTTTTAAAATTTTTCCCTGGGGTTTTAAAACAATAAAGGGGGGGTCAGGCCCGAAGGGCGAAGGTTTTTTTAAAAATTGACCCTTTTGGTTCCAAAATTTGGAAACCCCAGAGTTGGGAAAAACCAAAAAAAATTTTTTTCCCCCCTTTGGGGGGGGGGAACCTTTTTTTTTTTTGGGTTTAGGGTATCAAAAACCCCAATATTTTCCCGAGGGTTTAAAACCGTTTCGTAAACGAAAGGGGGTCCAAAGGGGGGATTTCCGGGCGAGGGTGTTGAAATTTTTCCCCCTTGTTTTCATAAACAACAAGTTTGAGGGGAAACCTGGCTCCCCCCCAAAACCCCAGAGGCAGCATTGTTTATTTTTTGGGGAAAAAAGGGGTGGTGTTGGGTTCTTTTAATTCATTAAAAAAAAACGGTCCCCGTTTTTTTGGAATTTCCCCCAAGTCTTTCTTCATTAGGCCCCTTAAAAAATTTCGGGGGGTTTTGTTTTTAAATAATTTTTTTACGGTCTTTTTTTTTTTTGGGAAAAAAGTTCAAAAACTTTTTAATTTCCCCCCTTGGGGAAAAATAATTCCCTTTTACTCTTAAAACCTTTTTTGGGGGAAATCCCCAACTTTTAATTTTAAAAAAAACCCCAAAAAATTTTTTACCCAAAATGCAGGGAAACCTCCTTTTTTTGGGGTTTTTCTTAAAAGCCCTTGGGGGTACTTTTTTCGGGTTTTTTGTTTTATTTAAAGGGATCAAGTCTGACGTAAATTTTTGGTTTTTTTAAATTTTAACCACAAAAAATTTTTGACCAAAAGGGGGGTTTTTTTTTTTTCTTAAAATTGTAATTATTTGCTTTCATATTAGTTTTTAACATTTTTAAATTTGTCATAATTTTATATTTTTTTTGGAAATTTTTAAAGGGGAAAAACAAAAAAAAATGTTTATTTTTTAAAAACCCAAGCAAATTTTCTCTTTCTACGTGTTTTACTTTTTAAATTTTTTCTGGACCCCCTTTTGTTTACCCTTAATAATAACCAAGTCATCGGGAAAATGCCCCCAAAAAACTTTTTTTTATAAAAATGAAAAAAAATTTTCGGGAAAAAAAATATAAGATTCCCCCAAAACATCGATCTCTGCTAGCACGAATTATTAGCTGCTTTTTAAAAAAAACATCGGGCATATCACCCTTCTGTGATGTACAGAAAAATATTTCCTTCTTGAAAAACAGAAAAAGTTTCGATGGAAAAAAATCTAATTAGGTTTGGAAATGTAAAAAAAATTTTTTTTTTTTAAAATTAAAAAAAGCAATGAAGGGTTTCAATTTTGAGCTAATTTTTTTTGTTGTTCTTTTACACTGTTGGAAAACCTTAGTCTCACGGCAGAAATTTTAAATTTTCCCCCTTGCATAATCGTGCAGAAAATTTAAAAACCCATTTTGGCGAAACCCATCAAAAAGGGGTCTAATTACAGCTCTACAAACATGCAAAGAAAATTTTCTCTAAAATTTTTAAATTTTTTAAAATAAATTTTTTTCCCCCCCCCTTATTAAAGCCCATTTTGCCAAAACACTTAAAAACAAAATTATTACGGGATCTTAAGCATGGAAAAAAGAACATTGAAAAAGAAACCAAAAAAACTCAGTTTTCCCTTTTCCCCGGGCCTGCCTTTGCCCCCTTTCCTGGGAAAAAATTTTTTTGGGACGGAATTTTTGCAGAATTATTATTAAATCTGAAAATTTTAAAAACATACTGAATTTTTTTTCCCCTTTATTTTTTTTTTTTTATTTTTTAAAAAAAAATTTTTTCCCCTTTAAACCTTTAAACTATAAATCCTGACAATGACAAATGGAAAAATGGGGTGTGTCAAAGTTCGCCCCACCTGCAGAGCTTTCACATTTGAGTTATGAATCACTGGTTTTTTATCGGCCATCGGTATTAACCTCCATTTTTACACAACATACAGATTTTAGGGATTTTGAATCAGGAACTTCATATGCCCACCATTGTTCCCCCCCCCCCCTTGGGGGCCCAAACAAAATCCAAAGTCCTTGAGGTCCATGGATTTTTTTGGGGATTGTTTCTGCTTGAACCCCCTGTTTTTTTATGGTTTTAACGGGGTCTATAACTTGTTAAAACCATGTGGATCTTTTAACTCTGGTTATACAGAAAAAACTGGAAAAACCCTGCAAAGTTTTTTCAGTTTGTGAACATCAATAAAATCCAAAGAAAACCCTTTTTGTTTTTATATTCAAGGATAATTTCTAATTAAAAATTTGGCAATATTTGGGTTTATCAAAATTTTAAGAAAGAAAAACTCAAAATTTTTCAAAATACTTGGGGGTTTTTTTTAAAAACCCCCAAAATTTTTTTATGCACTTGAATTTAACTTTTAAAAAAAAATTTTGGGGAGCTAGTTTTGTCCATAATTGTTTAAATTTTTTTTAAAAAAAGTTAGTTTCATAGGCGATTTTTTTTACTTATAGTATTGGAAACATTCTTGAATAAAAAATTTAATATTCCAGGGAAATTTGGAAACTTTTTTTTAAAATTTTTTATAAACTTAATTATTATTTAAATATTATTTTATTTTTATTTTTTTATCATTAAAATTTTTTATATTATACTATATTATATTATTATTTATTTAATTGATTGAAACAAACCCTTTTTTCTTAAGAAATGCTATTTAAAAATCATTTTTGTTTTTAAATTTCAAATAATTTTTCTTTTGTCTCAAGTAAAATTATGGTAAGTTTTGGGGTTTTTTTTCACGTGCAAGAAAAAAAAGAAAAACTACACTGCAAAACTTACGATACCATAATAAAGCAACTTGCACATTATTTCTTTTTTTTTTAAGAGTGGGAAAAAAAATTTTAAACTTTTTTTTTTTTTTTCTTCAAAATGCATCACCAATGATAAAAAAAATTTCTTTTACCTTTTGAAATTCAGAAAAATAGAAATTTTATTTGGGAAAAAATTTTAGTGCAGTTTTCAACCAAGGGTTCTGTGGGAGTTTTTTTTGAAGAAGGGGCAACAAAATCTGAATTTAAAAAGACTCTTTATTTTTGTAATACTAAGGTTTTTTTTTTAAAAATCTCTGTTTTACCCCAAATACCCCCTTTCCCCCGCTCTAAAATCCTACTCCCCCACAGGATAATCGTGACGGTTCCATGCTATGAAAAAACATTTTTCGGGCCACCCCCCCCTCAAAAATTTTTCATGTCCCCCGGCGGGGAAAAATTAAAGGGGAGGTTTTTTGGGCAAGATCACGGTACAATGGGGGGGGGTTTTTGGAAAAAAGGGGGCATGTTGGCGGGCAGTCCAGGGGGAGTTATAGCTGACAATTCCTGCATGCAGGAAACCCAAAAGGACAAAAATAAACTAAGGGGGGAAAACAATTTTTGTTTTCTGCTGTCATTTTGAAGACGTTAAAAAAAATATGAAATTTTTAAACTCTTTAAGTGTCAAACTCCAGTCTTAAAGGGGGTTTTTTGCAATTTTTAGTTTTGATTCTGGTCAACCCACCGAATAAAAAGTTTTATGAATGCTAAAAAAAAATTTTTTTTTAAAATTTTTTCTAATTTAAAACTTTTGATATTTTTTTTAGAAATTAGGGTTTTGTCAATAATTTTTTCTTTTTTCTGTTGCGTTGCCTTTTTTATTCTAAAAAAGTTTTAACTTTTTCAAAAAGAAACTGTACTTTTCCCCCTTTTTCCCCCGCCCCGGCTCGGCTCGGCTCGCTCGCTTCCTTTGTTTTCCCACGGCCTTTTAAACCCGGGTGGCGCTGCTTTTTTAGGTCCGTTTCAAGCAGAGCCCGAACCGTCACCCCCTGGGCGTAAGCTTCGCTGCGTTCACTGTTGGGTGGGGCGTGGACAAACAGCGGGGGCAAGAGAAAAAAAAATGAAGGCGCAAATTTTGAAACGGCTGCAACACAAAAGTGAGGGAAAGATACAAAAACCTGAACAAAAAGATGCAGCTTTTTTTTTTTGCTTCGGTTTCAATATTCAGCAGAGGAGGGGCCCGTGGGGAATGGGGCGTTTTTGACCAAGTGGAGAAAAATAAAAGCCTGTTAGCCGTTACCGTTTTGGAGCCAGGGCCTCACGGAAAACCGACTCAGACCAGTGACCCGCTGCTGCTCTCGCCAGGTGGCTTTTGTAGAAAAATCTGTCTGGTTTTTTTTCTACTTTTAAGGGGGACGACATTTAAAACCCACCTGCTGTTTTTTTATTGTCAAACAAAATGCGCATTTTCGAAGACACTTGCACATTTTTTTTGTTTATTGTTATAATTATCAATTTGTTCAGCATTTTCCCGCATTTTTTTTAACTTTGTGGAATCTATGAGCTTTGATGTTTTCTTTTGGGTTTCATGAGTTTCCCCCATTGTGAGATAATAAACATTTTATAGACATTCTATTGAAAAAGGCTAGATTCATTAAAATTGTATGAATTTTTAAAAGTAAAATGAGCAAAAACCTGAAGAAAACGAAGGGTATTTTTTCCTGGCTGTAGCCTCATAGCTAAAACTTACAAAAAATTTGGGTTTTTGTTTTTTAATTTGAAAAACTTTTAAAAAATTTTTATCTGGGGGGTTTTTTTTGGTGGGTTTAAAAATTTTTTAATTTAATATATAATATATATATTATTATATATATAAAAATTTATAATATATTTTATTTATAAATTTTTTTTAAAAATTTAAAAAAAATTTTTTTTTTTTTTTAATAAATATTTAAAAAAATTAATTAAATTTTTTTCCCTTTTTTTTTTTTTCCCCAAAAAACCCCCTTTTGCCCCGGGGTTGCTTTCATCCCCGACCCCTTTGGGGGGTTTACTTATACCTTAACCCTTTTTCTTTTTCCCTTTCTTAAAAAAAATGATTTCCCCCGAAAATAATCTAAAAATCCCAATTTATTTTTATAAAAAATAAAAAAAAATAAAAAAAAATAAAAATAGAAAAAAAATTTTGAAAGATTCCCAAAAAAATAAAAAAAATTTATATTTTTAAATTGTTCTCTTTGACTAACTTTTTGAAAAAAAAACCAATTTTTTTTTTTCAACCCAAAACCCTTCCTAAACCTGTTTTTTCCCAAATTTTTTTTTTTTTTTTTTTTGGTTTTTTCAACAAAAAGTTTCCCCATTCCCAATAAATTAAAAATCACCTTTTTTAAAATTTTTTTTGAAAATAACAAAAATTTTTTTTTAAACCGGGGGTTTATTTTAAAAAAGGGGGGAAAAAAAGGGGCTCTTTTGTTTTGGGGGCCAAAAAAAAAATTTTACAAAAAAGGGGTCCCCTTGATTCCCAAAATTTTTTGACCCAATGAAATTTGGGGGTTTTCTTTCGGAAAAATTTTAAAAAAGGATTCCAAAAAACCCCGGGGAAAAGGTTTTTTTGGGGGAAAAAAGGGGGGAAAAAAGTTTATCCCACATGAGTTCCATGGTGAAAAGGTTTTCAGGGGGAGCTGTGGAAAAATTTTTTGCAAAAAGTTAAACCGGCACGGGGTTTTCACACGGTGAAAAGGTTTTTCCTTAAAAACCCTTGGGAGGTTTTTTAAAGTTTGTTTAAACCCAAAATAAAACGGGATTTAGTCTTTGGGGAAGTTTTTTTTTTAAGGGAAAATTTGATTTCACTTTTAATAGGTTTTCCCCCAGAATTTTGAGGGGACTGGGGTTCATTTCTTTTAAAAAAAAACGTTTGTTTATTAAATTTTTTTGTAAAATGGGAAACTCCAAAAGGGGAAAAAATACTTAGGGTTTTGGACCAAACGCATTTTTTCCTTTCAAGTTTGTGGGCATCCCCCCTTTCCAAAAAAAAAAAATACTGAACCCTTTGTATTATTTTTGTTTTAAAAAAAAGGGGGTTTTTTTTTCCCCAAAAAACAAAAAAAATTACAGGCTGAAATCAATTTTTTTCCAAATTCTAATCAAAGAAAACTCAAATTTCCCTTTTCAAAACGGTTTGAACGATGGCCCCCTTTTCAGAAAACCATTTCACCCCTTTGGAAAATTTTTGGGGAAAAAAAATTTTTTTTAGGGCTTAAAGGGGAAAAGGGGTTTTTTTGCTTAAAATTTTAAATTCTTTTTTTGGTTGAAACTCTTTTTTTCACCCCTTTTAAAAGGACTAAAAAAATTTTTAGTTTTCAGGGTTGGGAATATTCATATTACTTCTCTACTTTATTTAAAAAAAAAAAGGAATTTTATTTACGGTTAAAAAAAATGCAAACCAAATTTTTCCCAATTTAATTTTAAAAAAACTTTTTTAAAAAACCCCCAAAACTTTTTTTTAAAAAATTTTTTCCGAACATTAAAACAACTTTTTTTTTCAGGAATCGGGCTGAAAAATTTTTAAAATTTTTAAGAAAACCAAACAAACTCAGTTTTCCTTGCCTCTCTTCTGGGGAAATTTCTTTATGAAATTAATATCATGAATTTAACTGATTCAAACTGGTAAAGTGGTAAATATGAGAAAATTTTTTTCATTGATTTTTTGGGTCTGATCTTTAAAAAAAACAATTTTTTGAAACCCGGTAAATATAAATCCCGAAGTGAAAAAAGAAAAAATAGGGTGATTAAAAGTTACCCCACCCGCGCTGCTTTCCACATTGGTTATGACATCACTGGGTTTATCGGCCTCGTAAAAACCCCCCATGGACACAAATACGATTTAGGGATCATTTGAATTGAAAGTTTTATATCCCACCACTGCGCCCCCCACCTTTGCTGGAAAACAAAAATCCGCCCTTGAGGCCATGGATTTTTTGGGATTGTTTCGCTTGAACACCTGATTTTATGGTTAAGTCTATAATTGTTAAAAAAAAATTTGATCTATTTTTTCTTTACAGAAGAAAAAAATAAAAAAAAGGAAAAAAATCTTTTCATTTGGAACACATAAAACCCAAAGTAAACATTTGTTATTTTTAATTTTTCAAGTGACAATTTTAAAAAAAAAATGTGCATGTTAATCAAACATTTGGGGGAAATGCAAAAAATCTGTCCTTATCAGATGTCTTGGTTGACGAAAACCCAAGGTGATTTTATTATCCTCATCTTCATCTGACAACTCCAGATCTGAATCTCCCCCTCCTCTAGTGAAAATCCGTTTACTTTTTTCTCCAAAACAATGGGGGTCTTAAAAAAACTAAAATGCCGATTCCTTGTAATTGATTTTTTAAAAAGGGGCTGTTATTTATAAACAAAAATTTTAAAATTTTTTAATGGAAAATTTTTATTATTGCTATTAAAACAAAATATAAAAAATTTAACAAAAAAAAAAACAAAAAAAATTTGACTTTTTGCCCTCTTTCCATAAAAGGGGTTTTTTGGGGGTTGGCCATTTTGATTTAGGAAAAAAGGGTTTTCTATGCAACCTATAAGTTGAAAAAAAAATAACTTAAAAACTGACTTCCCCGGCCGGGTTTGGGGTTAGGGGGTTTTTTGCCCAAAAACATGGTGATAGCTCTCAAAAACCACAGGGGGCAGAACCCCGGGGGAATGAAAAAGCGCAGAGCTCATTGAAACAGAACAAAGAATTTTCTTATTGGTGAAGTGAAAAACTGAAACTGTTTGGGATGTGGAGATACGAATCAGACAATATTAATTTGGATTTTGGAAAACTGGAAATAAACGTATTTGTTTATTTAGAAATGGAAAAAAGTTTTATTTTTTTAAAAAAGAAAACTTTGGGGTCCATTTCAGCCAAAATTTAATAAATAAAAAAGGGGTAAAAAAAAAAAAAAAAGGTAAAAAAATTTTTAAAAAAAAAACAAAAGGTGAAATAAATTACAAAAGGTTAAATAAATAGTTTATCTTTTTCATTAACCCAATTTTTTTTTTCTCTTTTTATTTTTTAAACCCCTTTTCAAAATTTCCTTTTCATTAACCCTTTTTTCATTTTTATTTTCCATATTATCAAAATTTTTCTATTCCCCCTTTTTTTTTCTCTATTTTTTAAATTTCCCCCTTTTAAAATTTTTCTTTTTTTTAACCCATTTTTTTATTAATTATTCTTTTAAATTTAACCCTTTTTCCCATTTTTCTTTTTTCCATTCCTTTTTCCTTTTCCCCTTTCATTAATAATTTTTCACATTTCCCTTTTTTACTTCCCATTTTTATTTTCTATTTTTCGTTTACCCTTTTTAGATAATTTTTTTTCTTTTTCCATTTTTCATTAATCTTTCTTTAATTTAACCCTTTTTCCCAAATTTTTTTTTCCCTTAACCCATTTTCCATTTCCCCTTTCATTAAACAATTTCTCAATTTCCCCCTTTTTTTACTTACCCGTTTTTTTTTTCTATTTTTTTTTAATTTTTTGAAAAATTGTTAAAATTTTCCCTTTTCCCAATTTCCTTTTTCTTTAGATTTCCTTTTTTTTTATTTATCACATTTTATTTTCCCCCTTTAAAAAAGGGGGGAAAAATAAATAAAGAGAAACACGCTCGTAAATTTTCCCCAATTGGTTGGTTAGCGTCACCCTTTCTTCAAAAAGATCACCACTAAGGGTTTAAATAAGTAAGTCATTAAGCATTAGAAAAGGTTTATTACCCTGACTTTATTTTTTTGGGCCCGCTAACAGAACGTGTTTCACTCGCGGCCTCGGGGGCCAAGGTTCACGTCGGGGGTTTTCACTTTTAAAACCCGCTAAGTTGGTTACATTGGGGTTTTGGGGACCCTTCGTACTACCAGCTATGACCCAACAAAAGGATAATTTTTACTGTCATTGTAATAAATGCAATCCAGAGGAACTCTATGGGATTGGTAGGCATGGATGACGACCTTTGGGAAAACCCTGTAGGGGACCTTTAGACATTGACGGGCCTCCAGAACCCCTTCCCAACTTTTCCCAAAACCCTGATGATGTTTTTTTCCAACTTGTCATATTTAATCAATAGGGGTGTCAATTATGATCACGGAAGGTTTTGAGTTGATAACAGGAACAAACTGAACCCCGCCAGGATTTTGAGACCCTCTGATCCAATACATCTTATTAAGGATAAAATCAACAAAACGTTTCAAATTAATGCCTAAACAACATTAACAATCTCACTAATTTTTGTTTAAACAAGGCGTGTGCTTTTCGGTACCATTACAAAAAAAAAAGAGACTCAAAGATCCTGAAAACCTAATATCATTTGAATCCTTTGTTTTTAACTAATCTTGCTGGGTTTGTGGGGTGCGGGGCGGTTGCCACGGCAACAAGTTGATCATTAAAGACAGTAATAAGGTAGTAGTGGTTTAGAGTCGATCGCCTTGTTTTACCTGACGACCTGAATACAGGTAATCTGATCTTTAGTGAGGCAGAATGGATAAAAGTTGAACTCCTGCTACAATCTTTGCCTCTCTTGGTTACATCCCTGAATTGTTGCCAAGTGGGGCCCCCACATGCATACATGTCTATGCATATAAAGTAAATATGACCAGTAGTTCTTTGTGAATGTATAACATGGCCACCATATTTCCGGTTTTTGGTCAACATGTGCCTCAACATTTGGTTACTGTTCCTTAGAAGGTGGACCCAAAAATTTTCTACTCCAGCAAAACGTACACTTCAACATGTTTTACTCAAAGTAAAAAGTAGCAGAAAAAAGAAATTACACAAGAGTAAAAGAAGCATTTGTAAAAAGTGTATACAAGTACTGAGTAACACTGAGTAAGTTATCAATTATTTAATATCTAAAAAAATTGCACAATTAGGGACCCAAAATATAAAGTTCAGGGGAAAAATTTTGGTAATTTAAAGACAAAATTTAAAAAAAAATTTAAATAGTGATTCTTCATAATAAAATGACTTGAGTAAAAGAAAAACGTTCAGCATAGTAAGAGTTTTCCTAACATTCATTTGAGTTTTAAAAAGTTACTAAACTATATTTGAGTAAAGTAATTATTCACTCCAAAAACCTGCCCTTCTGAGGAAACAAAGAAGGAACTGTTAAGGAAAAAATTCATCTTGATATTAAAATTGTTTAAATTTAACAATAAGTCATAAATAACCCCCCGAACATTTTGTTATGTTTATTCAAAAAGGGGAAGGAAACAGAATGACTGTGGAGGTTCTGGCTGAGATGGACCACAGCTGACACAGCGAACAGTGAGGAGAACCGTCTGCACTGTGAGCACACCAGAATCCTGATGGGTCCTTCAGGAAGAACCAAGAAATGGACGACCCCCGCAGAGAAGAGTTCACCAAACATCAGAGGAAACATGAATGCTGGGGCTCAAACAGATCACCTCTTTTCTTAAACCCAACCCACACAGGGGTTGTGGCCAGATTAAAAACCTGCTAACTTCAATTTAACTGAAACACAGAATATCCAGAAATGTGATGAACTTCAGCTATAGAGTGAAAATAACCAATGAGATGAAAACTTTTTCTATATCACCCCGTTACACAGGACATTAACATTTTACATTTTAAAGTGTTTGTTCCAGAGCACCTGAAAAACGATAGCATTAGCTCATCCCTCAGACATTTACTGAGGGCCCGAAACATGAAAGGGGAAAACAGACCTGAGGACTGACTGGTTAAAGTATTTTCACTGACACTTCAGATTACAGATTTCCAGTTTAAGGCGTCTCCAAGTGAACACAATTATTCAATAAACCAAACTGAGTAAAATAACTTTTTTAGGGTTACTTTAAAAGCCAAAATGTCATGTTTTTCATTTCTACCTTGTCCTACATACAATGTAACTCCACTCATGTTTAGCTTCACGTTTAAGAACATTCATGTAATAAAAACCAAAAAAATAAAACAGGTCGAAAACTTTCAATCTGTATTTGATTTTTGTAGCTTTGTTTTTTTAAGATTCTTTTGTTTTTTTAAGCCAAAACAAAACACTTATCGTCTCTGGGATGTGAAAACATGAGTTTGATTAACCCTCCGTTGTTTTTCGGGTCAAAATGACCCCCTACTGTGTTAAACCCCCCCAAAAAACCACTAACTGTTATTTTTTTAACTTGAGAATTTTAAGACTTTTCCCAGATTGGCCCAAACAATAAAAAATTACATTTTGGGTTTTATTTACATTTCCATATAAGCAAAAAAAAAAAAGGTACAAAGATGGTTTACGGGTCTAAATGACCCGTGAGGCAAATAGAGTTGAAATCAAGGTCATATAGTTATTTACAAACCACAGAAGGTAACAAAGTTTAGATTTTCTCAGACAATCAGTAACAGGATAACCAGGCAAATCAGGTGGTGTCCTCGCAGACTTCAGAAAACACCTGTTGTTTCAAGAGGTTATAAGGTCCTGCATAACAGGACCTTTATAATTGAGGCTTTAGGGGTGATTTTCTCAATGACACAAGACAAAACGCTGATTCAGCAAAAGAAGTAAGAGGATTATCCGAAGAAGATGGAGAAGGAATACAACCCAGAGCATGATGAATCATCTTCAAAAAGAAGAAAACACTGAAGCTGAAAGTGAGACTTCTTTCAAAAAAAATGGCAAAATAACATGGTTTCCTCACGGCATATGACCAACACGGCATGCATGCAGAAAAATAAATTATTAAAGAGGACCCAGGATCCACAAGTATCCGTTTCTCATGCCCATGAATTGTTTACATTCTACCTGTTTATCACACCAGCAATAGAAAAATAATCCGAGATGACAAATCGGAGGGTTTTCGCAAATATGGAGACAGCTGGAAAAGATGGTTGAGATTGACCTGCCGGCCTACTTAGGGCTGATAATCCTAGCAGGTGTAACAGATCCCGAGGTGAGGCTGCAGCTAGTCTATGGGATGCAGAGAGTGGAAGGCCAATTTTAGCACATTTAGCTAGTTTTATAGGGCATAAAGGCCCTTAGTTCTGATACCTGATGTTATTTTTATGGAGTAAAAATAGTAGGATTATTAGAAAATATTAACATATAGGATCAGTTGTAATTTAGCAGTGACGTTGCGGTCAGGGGAGGCAGGTGAGGCAGAGCCACACCTGTCATCATGGAAAAATAATATTGCTATTTTCACCCTGTGGTTTTGCACTAAAAAGTATCTATTTTTTTTACTTAGCTTAACAAATTCTGATGAGTTTTTCCTCAAAATCGCTGGATTTTCGCATTTTCCTATTCAAACGCTCAGAAGCGAAGCCGGGGAGGCAGCAGCGAGCTCAGCCTCTCTGGGTTACGTAATCGCTCGCTAACTGCACTGGCTGCATGTTTCGTCCTGTCTGTACGCCGGCAATAAAAGGCTAAGAAACATTTAATATATGGACTGATTTTCCATAATTTCGCGTATGTATATAATGTACATTGTTTTTTGTCACTAACTGTGTGTGTGTGTCATGTTTTGTGTGCGGAGGAGCGATAAGAAAACGGCAGAGAACAAACTGAGGGGAGGCAGGCAGTTCTCTGGCCTCACTGCAGGGGGCGCTCATGATCCCAGATACTGTGACTGCACAACTGAGAGTAAGACACGTGAGTAACCATGGAGCTAGCCATGGAGTAAAGTAAATTTGTTTTCTCCTCTCTTCGGACATCAACATGAAAGACTACATTTCTACACTTAAACAGTTTTCTAAAGTGGATTTTCAATTGAAGCAAGAGATGATAACTAAAGGAAGACCAACACCGGAGCTGAAAGTTTTACTTCAAGACAGATTGATGATTCTCAAACGGAGTAGAAAAGTACGGTGGCCGTGAGGTGCAAAGCAATTACAAATTACAAAATCACTAAACATTAACGAAACATACAACATTAACGAAAAACACAACATTAACGAAAAAAAAACAAAAAAAAGGTAGGTCTCAGTGGAGACCTAAGAAATCGCTGATTGGACTACAGCTCGTTAGAAAACGGAAAAGGTAGGTCCCAGTGGGGACCTAAGAAATCGCTGATTGGACTACAGCTCGGTTTACTATTGGTTTACTGGAAGTTATTTCTGGCACGCTCAGTTTGAGTGAGCATAGACATAATATAAGAGTAGACCCCGCATTGGCTGCTCCGGCGCAGGAAATACGGCGGCCATCTTAGAGCGATAAGTCCCTCCTACTTTGCCAATCAAAACAGGGATGTTATTGTTCAGATCGATGGATTATTGATGTCAGGCTCCACAAACAACATTTCACAACAAGATAGACAATATATACCTGTAGGAGCTATTCTTCCCATTGTTTTGTTAAATCTTAGAATTTAAATTGTTTAGTTTATTCTTAGCGTTTTTTTTTCTAATTGATTTATCATTAGAATTTTTATTTTAATTTTTGTTTAGAAAAAGTTTTTGTTTAGTAATTCACTTAGTTAATTTCAGATTGGAATGTGGGTATTTCACGGTTATAAGTAGGTGGGTCTTAAGTAGCTCATTTGCATGTGGTGGTCACAAGGTTTTTTTACCAGCTAATCAGTCACATCGGTTTTCATTTGTCAGTGAACAGGTACAGGATGGGAGCAGAAGCCTGTAACCTTTTGCCTGATCTGCAAATAAAACCAAAGAACCATATTTTGACTTTTGATTTCTTTTGCTGCATAAACAAGAATCCATGTGCATCAGTGTGACTATTTGAGTTTGATTCACCTTTTGTTTTGATCACCTTTGAGTTTTTGATTTTTGAATTTAATTTTTGGACAAATGGTCACTACATAATACATATTTATGTAACTATATGTGGCAACACTAGGTTAGGAGTCTGGACTCTGCTCCTCACAGCAGGGTAACCAGAAGTGGTCAACAACGCCACCTTGGGAATTACACCCAAGGAAATACACTTGTAGGTAGGCTCGAGGTTCGTGGCCAGAGAGAACAGACTTTTCCAAATGAAATGAATTACATTTATTGTTCAGAGTAAAACAGGACAATCACATCATAAAAAAAAACACAATAGGAAGGGGGTGTACAGACTGAGGCCTACCAGCAGGGGAGGGCAGTCCAAATGGAAACTGGATCCTAAAATAAATGTATAAATCTAAACTAAATCACCCCAAACACTTGTGAACAGGCATTCAATCGTGAAGAAATCCCAACACCAGCCACTCGCACGACACACAGTTCCAGTCTCCCTGGAAGCCCTCCCACTACCGTCAGCTCTCAGCCTGGAGACAAAGGGTGGGGTTAAACAAGCAAATACAATTAGGGAAAAAAAAAGGAACAAGTACTACGATTTAAACAACTAAAATGAGGTTACCTCCGACATGATCCATTAAAACATCAATACTTTAATAAGATAGTTTAAAAGAATGCCAAACGGCTACCTGACGCCGGGTTGGAGGATGCAGAACAAAAGAATACTCCAAAACCAAAACTAATTTAAACCCAAGAAAATTAAACAAAATAGTTACAAAATAGAAAAATATCAACTGCTGAACCAAGAAAAACAAAACAAACCAAGGAAAACAAAATGAATGAAACAAAATAAAACAAAGCATATGAAACAAAACAGCAGGGTCTCCAGAGAGCTGCAGCAGCGTCAGAGCTGGAATTAAATCAAACAGTTAGCAGGTGATTTACAGAAGATGGAAGCCAGAGAAAACCATGATCACCTACCAGAGCCAGATGACTTCACCTGACCCCAGAGAATCCCTTTTCAGTCCCTGGCCAGAGGATCAGCTTTCCCATATGTTCTATGTATAAATAATTGTTATTTTGTGTTATGGAACTGCAAGGATTCAATAAGCAATACATACCAGTTTTAGATGAAAACTGCACTGGGGAGGGTAGATTTACAGCCACACCCCAGTACCAAGCAGGAGACAGTCCATGGTTTCTAGATTTAAAACAATTCAACTCAAACACTGGATCTGTAGGTCTTGCGCAAAAGGAGAAAACACTACTTACTGATTTTAGAGCTCAAGACCTGCATGTTTTCCACGTGACGTTCCCAATAAGAATGTGACCAAACGCCAGCATCTGCAACCAGGTGAGAGTCTCTCCCTTTATACTCTCCAGCAATCATGAGGTGATTAGTGGCCAGGTGTTCTGAATATTAGGGCAAGCTTCTTCTGCTACATATACAAACACAAATAAATAATGATTAATTAATAATGGCACAAATAAATAATGATTAATACTGAATAATATACTGTATATTGGATGCATGTTTATATGTATGTATATATACATATGTTTTTTAATGAAATTTGTGCAAATTAATTTGAAATTTAAGTGTAATTCTATAAAACAAATTAGATGTCAACTGACAGTTGTGGAGTGAAATATTTGTCTTGATCTTTGTTTACAATCTAAGATTTTTTATATATTATATATGTAAAAATATAAATATATTTTATAATATATATATATATATATATATATATATATATATATACACACAATACATACATATCAACATGCATCCAATATATATTATTCAGTATTAATCATTATTTATTTGTGATTGTATAGTTGTATAACTATGTATTTTATAATAAATTATACAAAACAGCCATTCACCATAAATTATTCACGGCTGTGTGCTTTGTAATATGCTCATCATACATCGATATCAGAATATTCCATTCCTATTCTATTGTTATAGCTACTAATCATATTTAAAAATGCTGAACTATGTATTAAAAACATACTTAAATAATACAATTATTTATAAATGTAGCTTTGATAGATGTCTGAATATAGTTTCCAGTGACAAAAAAGTGTGTTATGATCGATTAAATGCGCTGATATGTCATTTTGCCCGCTAAACACATAAGGCTAAGTGGAGTGGTCTACCGCTCCAAGATGGCCGCCCTAAATCTCGTCAGCGACAATAGGGGAGAGCGGAGCATGAGGGTCTATCATTATATTATGTCTATGTGTGGATCACCAAGTACATTCATGTTTTAAAAAAACACGTAAAGCCAAAACTTCCGGTTCAAAAGTAAAACCGAGCTGTAGTCCAATCAGCGATTTCTTAGGTCTCCAGAGACCTACCTTTTCCGTTTTGTAAATGTTGTGTTTTCGTTAATGTTGCCGTGTTTTCGTTAATGTTGTAGTGATTCGTTAATGTTGTAGTGATTCGTTAATGTTGTAGTGTTTTCGTTAATGTTTGTAGTGATTTTGTAATTGTAATTGCTTTGCGTTAATGTTGTAGTGATTTTGTAATTTGTAATTGCTTTGCACCTCACGGCCACCGTAGAAAAGACATGCGGAGGATAAACTTGGCTTTGGATAAACAGATATCTTTGTGCAGAATTAGCGGTGCATGGATTTCATTGATACGTAAAGCTAAGACAGCAATAATATGTTTTTGTTTAGTTTTTTAATGAAATGTGCGTTTTTGTGGGCTACAGTTAATGTTTAAATAATTCAGTAAAGTAGAAGCGGTAGCTAATCTACCACAGCAATTATTTATTAATAAAACATTAAGTGTAAAACGAACTACAACAACAAACTAAATGTTTGTTCTGTGTCCAAAATTTTTGAATGTTTTTTGGTTTTTAAATCACAAAACATGAAGTGGCATTGTTGTCAGTTGCTATGGCAACGAGTCTGCGTAGCTTGGCGACTACAGATCACTTTGCTGTGGATCATATCACAAAATTAATACGTACATTTTTAAGTTTCACTGAGTTAACGCGGCTATAGATGACATGTAAAAGATTAGTCTTTTTGCCCCCCAGTGTTGTTTGCATGCGCGAAATTTCTGTAGGTCCAATAACATGGATGGTGTCTAAGTCATAAGTCAGTGAAAAAATATATATACATACACACTCATGTATATATATATTTTTATTTTTTTGACAGGACCAGTCAAAAAAACAGGACAGGAGGACAGTGGGTAATCAGAAAAGGGGAAGACATGCAGCAAAGGTTGCCAAGGCTGGGAATCGAACCTGCGGCAGCTGCATCGAGGGACTAAGGCCTACATATGTGGGTTGTGCTTAACCCCTGCACCCCACAGCACATCCAGGACCATGTCCTCATATAGTCCATCATGGTTGTTTTCTTCCCCCTTGCGGCATATCAGGACGCAGAATAATGACATTTTGTCCAGTATCAATGACATTCATTCGGATGAATGCGGCCTGAACCTTAGGTCGCATTTGAATAGAATACGTGTTGGACATGGGTCACATTTGAAAAAGAATATGACCTGTGCTGTTCACACTGCCATGAAAAGATCGGATACAGGTCGCATTACGTCAAAAAATTCGGAATTGGGTCACTGCAGTGTGAGAACACACCCTCTGTCAACACTGTGCTTTTTCTGACTAATTTTCACACTTCACAAACACCAATAAGAATGTGTCACTTAAGTCAGTTTCATCTACTAATTTACACAATTCCTCTCTTCTCTTCTTTCTCTTCATAAAAGCATTGTTTTGCAAAATGATTCTTTAAACACTGCTTACGTAAGCAAGACATTGTCTTACTTTATGCCGTGACCCCCCAGCGCTTATATATTGTTTATTTTATCTTTAATAATTACTTTTAATTCTGCTTTACTTAGTGGGACGTCAAATTTCAATTTCTGCTTCTTTAGCCAACTTATCTACTTTTTCCATCCATTTTCTTTACACCGTTGTCCCTCAGTGGGGTCGGGAGGGTTCACCCTGGACAGGTCACCAGTCTGTCGCAGGGCAACCAGAGACACACATTCATACATAGACAGACCAATTAACCTGATAGTCATATTTTTGGGCTGTGGGAGGAAAACCGGAGTACCGGAGGGGGAAAACCCACTCTGGGGGGGCTGAGGATCGGAAAGCGCACTAGGAACACTGGGAATACTGAATCACTGGGAAACACTAGGAGGCTCGGGAGGCGAGGACGCCGCAACCAGCCGGACTCTGAAGGCTCGGGCGGAGCGGACTCTGAAGGCTCGGGTGGAGCGGACTCTGAAGCTCGGGAGGAGCGGACTCTGAAGGCTCGGGGGAGCGGACCGGACTCGGGAAGGCTCTGGGTGGAGCGGACTACTAGAAGGCTGGGCGGAGCGGACTCTGAAGGCTCGGGTGGAGCGGACTCTGAAGGCTCGGGCGGGTACTAGGAACACTGGGAGGAAGACTATGAAGGCTCGGCGCAGCAGACTTGAAGGCTCGGGTGGAGCGGGACTCTTGAGGCTCGGGGAGTGGACTCGAAGGCTGGGGGAGCGGACTCTGAAGGCTCAGGGAGCAGCTTGAAGCCGGAGGCGGAATGCGGCGGCTCTGAAGGCTCGGTTTGGAGTGGACTCGAAGGCTCGGGGAGGTGTGTACTAGGACACGGGAGCGCACTCGAAGGCTGGGGAAGCGATTGAAGGCTGGGGGGAGCGGACTCGGGGAGGTGGGGGGAGGGGACTCTAAAGGCTCGGGGGGTGGACTTGAAGGCGGGGGAGCTGCCCCCGGGCCCGTGGAGTTGGTTCGGAACCGGCGTCGTTGGGCCAGCAAACCCCGGAGCGCGGGAAGCTGTGGTTCTAGCCCCGAAGCCAGCCTTTTGGGGGACTCGGAAGTCAGCCGCACCCCAGGGTGCTCCCTGACCCCCAGGGCCCCGAGCGGCCTGAAAGCCCAGAACCAGCGGCCGCAGTCGGAACCAAGGGACTACTGCAGCAGTGGGGAGAGGTGCAGACGGAGCTGAGGCTGGAGCCGGGTCAACTGCGGTGGCAGCTGGAGGCGCGGTGGTTGATCTGGCAGGGACGGACACTGGGGCTGGAACTGGCGGACTGGCAACGAGAGGCGGAAAGATTGCAGCGGTTACAGGAGGTTGGCTGGTGCTGGAGACAACGGAGAGGCTGGAGCTGGATTGGAGGTATGTTTCTCTTGCAGATAAAATGTCATATATCCAAGAACCAGGTCGAACAGGGTCGGATGACCCTTATAATGCTGGAGGAGGCGGAGGTAGTCTGAGTCCGTGTGGTTGTTGGTGGTGAGGAGACGCCGAGACCCAAGTATGGTGAAAAAATGATTTTATTAAATGAATAGCTCACAGTCTGGGAACAGGCAGCACAGCAGAATGTAGGACTCAGCTAATACCGGTAGCAACTGAATATCTGACTGATAATGCGAGCTGACGCCGACACAGGACTTCCCAGTTCTACTGTGCCGGCGGAGACAAAACAACAAATGATGAGCTAATCCCGCACAGGACTTCACAGTTCTACTGTGCGGGCAGACTGAACTATGAAGACGACTACGACAATAGACATAGGTTGACGAGGACCCGACGAGGAACACTGACAACAGGTGGAACTAAATACACACAGGGTAATCACGGGAATGAGACGCACCTGGGAAACAATTAATGGGGGAAGACGCAGAGACGGGACTCAGAGGGATCAGGACTACACAGAAAACTCAAAAATAAACACGCAGAAACACAGATCCGACACTTAGATCTACTGTAGGATTAATCCTTTTCTTTGAAAGACATATTACTTGTGTTTTCTCAACAGACAAATCAAACCCCCATTCATGTGACCCTGTTTCAACCTTATTAGTTGTAATTGCATTCTATTTTTTAAAATACTAATATTGCTCCTCTCACCCATAATGCCCCATCATCTGTATATAATGCTTTACAATTCTAAAATCTATATTAACAAAAAATCATTAATCATTATATTAAAAAGCAACGGACTAGATACACTACCTTGTAGAGTTTGAATTTTTGAATAGCATAAATACTTAAACAATTTACCCCAACTCTTACTTCTATCGTTCTATTCTTTAAAAAATCCTTAATCCAATTAAACTTTTTCCCTTTTATTCCCATTTTATCCATTTAATAATAAGCCCTCCTTCCAAAGCATGTCATATGCTTTTTTAATATTAAAAATGTAACTGTCTTCTGTTGTTCTATTCTTTACATTTATGCATTCATATAAATCATGCTCGCCACCTAGTGGACATAAACATAATTCATTCAATCATCACAATGACCTGAGTTTCGATGGAGTGAAGTTTCCATAGCACCGCAGGCCTGCCAAAATCTTTCAAGTGATTAGCTCTTCCACCATCAGCCCCCAAGTGTCAAGCTCCGCTGACTCCGCATCCTGCTGTCCTCTAGCTTTTCTGCCACCAACAATCTAACATGAAACTTGGGCCCTCATGACACGTCTTTACTTAGAAATACCAACGTTGAACCCAGTACCTCAGTGTGTCTTTTTTATACATTTCCACCAGTGTATTGGCGAGGCCTCCGATCACAGCCTGAATACAGACGGCTGCTCTGTAACTGACTGGCTGTCTTCCTGGGTTTCTTCTTCAAATGGCTGCTGGTTCTGCTGCTCCTCTCCGTCCCTCAGCATATTGTTCAGCTGTTCCATCTCAAGCTGCAGTTTAGTCTTTATATCCTCCAAAGCGGTGTTTTGCTGCGTCAAGGCAGTGTTTCGCTGCTCCATGGAGAGGCTTCGCTGCTGGAGGACGATACGATTCACCTTCAGGGCGTCGTTTTCCTCCTCCAAGATGTTGTTTTCCCTTCTGAGGATGTTGTGTTCCTCCAGCAGCTTGTCGGTTTTCCGCAGCTGATTGTCGTAACCCTTCTCCAGTTGGTTGTAAATCTGCTTCACTTCTGTCTTTTTCTTCTCCAGGGTAGCGTTTTTCTCCTCCAGGACGGTGTTTCTCTGCTCCAGGGGGACATTTCTCTGCTCCAGGGAGGGGTTTCTCTGTTTTAGGGCAGTGTATCTTTTCTCCAGGACGGCGTTTCTCTGCCCCAGGATGGCGATTTCCTTCTCCAGGTTGATATTTCTCTGCCCCAGGGTGGTGTTTCTCTGCTCTAGGGCTGTGTTTTCTTGCTCCACTTCGGTGAGGCTCTGCTCCAGAGCTTTGTTTGTCCGCACCAGGTTGACTTTTACCTTCCTCAGAGCGCTGCCTTTCTGCTCCTGGGGGATGTTTGTCTGCTCCTGGGCGGTGTTTCTCTGTTCCAGGGCGATCTTTTCCTTCTCCAGGGCCTTGTATTTTTGCTCCACTTCTGTCATGCTGTCCTCCATGAACCTGTTCAGATTCTGCGTAATGATGTTTTTAAGCCCCAGAGTGGTCTTTTTCTCCTCCAGGGTTTCGTTTTCCTGTAGCAGGGTGTCGTTTCTCTCTCCAGGGTGTTGTTTATCTGCTGCAGGATGGCATTTACCTCCTCCAGAGTATTGTCCATTTGCTCCTGGGCAGTGTTTCTCTGCTCCAGGGCGGTGTTTCTCTGCTCCAGAGCGGTGTTTCTCTGCTCCAGAGCAGTGTTTTCCTTCTCCAGAGCGCTGTTTCTCTGCTCCAGGGTGGTATTGCCCTCGATTAAAATTGTGTTTATATTAAACAGTTTTTTCAATTCTTCATCTTTTTCCTTGATTAGCTTGTCTTTTTTCGTATGAAGCCTGTTCCTTTTTAATCTTCAGGTCTTCATTTAGTTTAATCAGAGCCTGTCCCTCAATGGACATCTTGCTGAGATCTTTCAGGATTCCTTCTAGTTTCTCTGTCTCTCTAGCTAAGCGCTGTTGTGTATTCTCATTCAGGGAATAAGAAACTGATGGCTTACTGCTGTCACTCATTGTAGGTCCTTTCGTTTGTAGATATTGGTGGGAATTCTTGTACTTGCTCTAGACGTCTGCAATGGTTATGATGGTGCAGATTTGTGATTTCACTCTTGCTCCATAAGAGTGACATCAATTCTGTTTGTGACATCAATTCGCGTGATGTCACAAATTGATGTCACTACCTCAGCAGAACAACTAGAAAACTGCTGAAGTTTGAATAAAAACAAACTTTCAGCTGAATGCAGCTCCGCTTACCTGATGGCCATTGGAGACAGTTCAACTGGTAATACATCACCAAGGCTGAAATCTGCACTTGGGAGACAGCGGCTCTTGAGGACAATGGACTGGACAGCAGGGTGCAAGGACCAACTGTCAAAAGGAAACATTGTGCCCGAAAACAGAAGAAGGGGAAACGGGTGGGGTGTTGCTGATGCCTAGGAAGCCACCAATTCTGGCTCTCTTTCTGGCCAATGTCCACTCACCGAGTAAGAAAGTGGATTTGTTAGATCTGAGGTTAAGAGTTTCTGCAGAGATGAAGAACTGTGCTAGATATGCTAAATGACTGAAAAATAGCTTTGTGCAAAATAAGAGTTGCAAATTTTGCCATGTTTTAAGTGTAATGCACTCACACTATGCACATTTAGCTAGTTTTATAAGGCATAAAGGCCCTTAGTTCTAATACCTGATGTTATTTTTATGGAGTAAAAATAGTAGGGTTATTAGAAAATATTAACATATAGGATCAGTTGTAATTTAGCAGTGACGTGCGGTCAGGGGAGGCAGGTGAGGAACAGCCTAACCTGTCATCATGGAAAAATAATATTAATATAAAATCATTTATATTGCTATTTTCACCCTGTGGTTTTGTACTATAAAGTATCTATTTATTTTACTTAGCTTAACCAATTCTGATGAGTTTTTCCTTAAAATCGCTGGATTTTCGCATTTTCCCATTCAAACGCTCAGAAGCGAAGCCGGGGTGGCAGCAGCGAGCTCAGCCTCTCTTGGGTTACGCAATCGCTCGCCAAATGCACTGGCTGCCATTATATGACAGCATGTTCGTCCTGTCTGTACGCCGGCAATAAAATGGCTAAGAAACATTTAATAAATGGACTGATTTTCCATAATTTCGCTTATGTATATAATGTAAAGTGTTATTTGTCACTAACTGTGTGTGTGTGACATGTTTTGTGTGCGGAGGAGCGATAAGAAACGGCAGAGAACAAACTTGAGGGGAGGCAGGCAGTTCTCTTGCCTCATTGCAGGGGGCGCTCATGATCCCAGATACTGCGACTGCACAGCTGCAGAGTAAGACACAGTGAGCTAGCCATGGAGCTATAGCCACACAGTAAATAAGTAAAGTAAATTTGTTTTCTCCTCTCTTCGGACATCAACATGAAAGACTACATTTCTACACTTAAACAGTTTTCTAAA